>JBBPLX010000364.1:0-26453 GCA_038090015.1 Leccinellum albellum | reverse complement strand
GTAAAGGCAGCTCTCGGCGTCAAAGTTGTTGCCCCTGATCTTGAGAAAGCTATCGCTGGTTCCCGACTTCTGGTTGTCGGTCCTGACGATGACGAGGAAGACCTAATGGAAGAAGTCATGTCCGACTTGACCTCCTTGCTGAATTCCATCGACAAGTCCGGTCGCGGGGTTTCTGTACAGGCGAGCACACTAGGTTCACTCGAAGCCCTCCTCGATTTCTTGAAGGTTAGCAAGATTCCTGTGTCGGGTATTAACATCGGGCCCGTCCACAAGAAAGATATCATGCGCACGGCAACTATGCTTGAGAGAGCGAAAGAACTTGCCGTTGTCCTTGCCTTTGATGTTCCGGTTGACAAGGATGCTGAGAGGTTAGCGGAGGAGATGGGCATTAAAGTATTCAAAGGTTCGTTTTTGTCATTTACTAAGTTTGACATACATCGACTGACACTCATACAGCTGACATCATCTATCACCTGTTTGATGCATTCACCGCATACAACAACGAAATCATAGAAGCCAAGCGCCGGGATGCCGCTCCACAGGCAGTCTGGCCCTGTCGATTGAAGACCATTGCTGCATTTTGTAAACGAGACCCCATCATCCTGGGTGTGGATATCCTAGACGGTAACTTACGGGTCGGTACGCCCATCTGCGTGGTGAAGGTAGACCCAACCACCCAAAAGAGAGAGATTATTGACCTAGGGAAAGTGTAAGTCACGATAGCAGTTGATTTGGCGTTGGACGAGTCCTCACGAGCACGTGCCTAGAACATCCCTGGAAATCAACCATAAGCCGTATGATGTGGGTCGTGATGAACTTTCTGACTACTCAGCATGATCGATTTGTCATTTCAGATCGTCAAAAAATCGCAAGCCGGTGCTGGTGTCGCCGTTAAAATAGAACATGCTGTATATCAGTCGGCCAAGATGTTCGGCCGCCATTTCGACGACAAGGACGAACTTCTCAGTCACATTACGAGACAGAGTATTGACGTCCTCAAGGTAAAGCATCTGAACTGTACAGACAGGCTTTTGTTCTGATACACAGTTCTTTCAGTCATCATTCAAGGCCGATGTCTCCAACGAAGAATGGCTTCTTATCAAGGCATTGAAACAAGTATGTTCTAATCTATTTCTGTCAATTGATGCTCATGATATCACAGCGTCTCAACATCCCGTGACGCACGTGTATCCCATTTGGTCCCTTACCTATTACATCCAACGAATTACATACGTACACCACTGTATTTATACCGCACGTTATCGCTTGCAGTAGTATCGACACTCACCTTTTCCCTGTCGTCTTCGCCTCTAAATGTCTCTTCCGTCCGACCCAGATAGTCACAAATCCGTCCAGGTCAGCAATCAACAGGTCTCTGAATCTGCTCAAGATACAGATACTTTACAATTGGTAATATGCCTCCGGGACGACGGGACTCTGACCTAGCGGGATGATGAGGCGCTGATACATTACTGGTACTAATCGGTAACGTCCCTCTATGTGGCAGACTGGAATGGGCTGCGGGTATCCCTGGTTGCAGACTCAGAGGGACTTCGATCTATGTTCCGCCGTAGATTCCGTAGTCCTCCGAGGAAGACGCATCAGGGATTGAGATCATACCGCTTGAACCTGAACAGCGCTCATACCTGCGTAGGGAAGCCCCCAGTATCGCCCTATTGTTACTGCTCCTACGGGAGCAACACATGCATAACTGATGCTTTGCGTTTTGTTCAGAATGCACTTGGATACAAGCAGGTGAAGAATTTTTTTTTGGCTTGCCACGTGTGTTTTGCCGGGAAATTTCTGACGGACGTATGGCTGTAGCAACTTCACCGCAGCTGGCACCTTATTGAAAGCTTTGCTGCCAGCTTTGTCGCTCTGAACTTCATCGGAGGTGTTCGGTATGAACTTATTCAGTGCTCAGTATTATTTCCGCCGGTCATGATGAGTCTGCATTCAGCTCTTTCCTGTTCCTTGGACTTCAGGCAGGAGGCCCTGCTGCCATATGGTAACGACTTTTATTTAAAAAGTCTGGCTGAAATTGATCCTGGAACCTCGGGCAGGTCGTCTTTCGTCGTTACGATCATCTTTATGGTCATAACTGCCGCGGTTCTTGCAGAGATCTGTTCGGCGTTGCCACTTAGCGGCTCCATCTATGTATGGGCTGCTGAGAGTGCTGGACCGAAATATGCGAGGTTCTTCGGCTTTTTGGTCGCTTGGTGGGCTTGCACGGCATGGATGACCTTTACTGCAAGCACCTGTCAGGCGAGTCTGGCATCCCTTCGGCAATAATTCGGTCCTGATTATTTCGTCCACACAGACCGCCGCCAATTACATCGTTTCCCAGTTGACCGTCTGGGAAATCGACTTTCCTGGTGGCGTCGATAACGATAACATCAAATGGCGTGCCTTCATTTGGATACTCTCGGAGTTGATGCTGCTGGTCTCCGTGGCTATCAACTATCTCCCTCCAAGACTCTATTCTGGCGTTTTCAAGTTCTCGGTTGGGCTGCTCATGCTCGACTTTTTCTTGTGTGTCATCTGGCTTCCTATCGGTGTCTCAAAGACGTACGGATTCCGCTCGGCCGCGGACGTGTTCACGATGACTTGTGCGTCTGGATCAGGTAGCATACATCTTACTCACTAACCCACACTCGAATTAGACAACGGAACCGGGGCTTCTCCTGGATGGAACTGGCTCTTGTCTTTGTGCGCGCCTTGTCTTTCTTCTTGCCTCGTCCACTAGATTTATCATGATCGGTCAATAGCCTCTTCACTGCGGGAACTTTGACTGGATTCGATGCGTCGGGCCACATCGCCGAGGAAACGAAAAATGCCAGGTATGCATTCCTACAGTAGCGATATCCAGCCTTTACCGGATTTTTTTCTCCCTAGTGTCATCGCAGCTAAAGGCATCTTATCGAGTGCTGTTGCAACGGCAGTGCTCGGATTCGCAACCACCATTCTTTTCTTGTTCTGCACACCAGACCTCAACACTATGTTTTCTCTCAACGCACCGCAGCCATTCGTCCAGATCTATGCCCTCGCTCTGGGCAAGAATGCTAGTATTTTCATGACGGCACTGGCCGTCCTCGGTCTTATAATGGTGTGAAGGGGTCAACAACGTAACTCATGCGTTCTCGCTAAAGCATCATATTCCCCCGACAGAATACGACAGTATCGATCGTTGCTTCGTCACGTCTGGTGTTCGCCGTTGCGCGTGACGGCGTACTTCCCTTGTCAGGATGGATTGGACAGGTCGACGCGCAGGGACAACCTCGTAACGCGGTCACCGTCATCTTTGTCTTCGCCGGAGTCATCCTGTGCACAATCCTACCCAGTCAAGTCGCGTTCACGTCGTTAGTCTCAGCCGGCGCGGTTCCAACGATCGCGGCGTACGCACTCATCGCCCTCCTGCGGCTCATTATGACCCCGGATCAATTCCAGTCCTCGCGATTCAGACTCGGTAGATACGCGAAACCGTTCTATGTCTGTGCTGCCGTCTTCAACGGTTTCATCTTTGCTGTAAGCGCGAGCTCGGGCTTGCTGGCAACTATGGTACACGCAATTGACTGATCTTGGCATCACAAGGTCGATGTCTCTCCATTTTACTTCCCGGTCACTGCGCAGACATTCAATTTCGTGAGTCGTCATCCCGCTCGGTGTTTCTTTGGCCTAACGTGGTATGGTGGAGGCTGTCGTCATCTTCGGAGCCATATCCATTTTTGCGGTCCTCAGCTGGTATTTTACGCCCGAGGACAAGTGGTTGAGGCGGGAACAGGTTCTCAGGGCCTTGCAGAACACAGATTAAGAACAAGGTCAAAGATGAATGGGCGCGTGGGTTAAACAAGATGGGATATGATGTCATAAGATACTAAAAGGGCTCCAGTCCCAATTGTCCTTGACACGCTCCTTCTACGTCTATGATCTAAACGGGGACAGCTAACTTTAATCCCAATCACAATGACGGTGGAGCAAGAGCAACTAACCTCTTTCGGAGCGGTGACACTCAGGATTACCGAATGGTCCTTGCCGACAAGGACCTCATCCTGCAGGAACATGAGCACGGAACTTGTCAGAGTAAACAAGACAAGGCTACGAACCTCGATTCGGATGCCCATATTGTGGAACGCCTTTGGAAACTGGGGCACCGGGGGTACGTAAATACCTGGAGAAAATAAACGTCAGAAACAAGGGCGTGATAAGCGCCGAACGGATCTATATGCAGTACCTGGCTCCACGGTGATTACCATCCCGCTTTTCAACCTAGCATGCAGGTTCTTTTGTTCAGCGGATAATCCTAAGACGCCACCGAGAGAGATTAAAACCCACCGGTCACCGCGACCAAGGTGTGCGGACTCATGCAAGTCTAAGTTTCATCTTGTAAGTTCCCGTCGACCCTTGCATGCTCCGCGCCCAACAAAACAAATGGAGAAAAAAAGACTAACCTATACCGATCGGATGACTCAGGGAATGCGGATACAATATCCTTTCCAAATCTCCCGTGCGCAGGGTGAACCCGATCTGGCTTAATTCGTTTCGCAGAAGCTCGCACGACCTGTGATGGAGCTGGTATAGAGTGAGTTCAGCAGATTCTGTACATAGACTTATGAGGGCCTTCTGGGCATTTAGGACAGCGGTGTAAAGATCTCTCTGTGGCGCACTAAACGTTCCGGAGGCAGGATATGTGCGTGCTAAACCACAGACAGTCAGAGCGAGGTAGATATGTCAAGGACGAAATCTCACTGATATCTGAGGCATAGCCACTAGGATCGGCAGTTCAGCGTGGCGGACGAGGGGGGTCGAAAGTGGTGTACTAACTTGTATTCACATCCTGCATCCATTAGCACCATCTCACCATCTTTAACGACTTGATTGTTAGAAGTATAATGTATTATAAGCGCATTAGGTCTAGAGAGAGGATCAACCTGGCGTTCACAAAAGAGGACATTCGACCGATACCCTGATGCAACAACAGGTACGTATGCTAATCGTTGTGATCCGGCAAGGGTGCACAGATACTCAAAATGAGCTGCGATTGCACTTTCGGACATCCCAGGGCGGGTAAAACGCATGGACTGCAAAGGATGTTCTTAATCAAATATGGACGACTTTCGGAATGGAGAGCTAGCTTACCTTGGTGATGGAACGTCCGCTAATGTCGGCAGCCGCACGCATGACCTGCTGTTCTCGCTCGCTCTTGAGGACTCGCATTTTAGCAATATGCGGTGCCAAGTCGTGCCTCCGTGAAGCTGACAAAGATTCCACGACCGTCTCGTACTCTGATTTGGGTTGGAGGGGAGGAGATAGATATCGCAGAAGAGATTTGGCAGTCCGTGGCGACCGCTTCAAGTTTGGTATGTCAATATAAATGTTGGAGTAGAGACTAGCTAGCGACTTTAGTTGACTAGGGAAGTTCTGTATAGACCTAGCATCATCTGCTTTGAATATACTCAAGGCATCGTTGAAGCTTGTCCTGGGAAACAAAGGTTTGTTAACGACTAAACCAATAGCGAGGGCTGGCGCAGTACCTGGCACCTTCCCACTTCTCTTTCAGGGAGTCTTTGCCACCGGAGAACAGGGTCATTCGGTAGCCACGTGAAGTGGAAGTCTTCTCTGGTTATCCGTTTCAGAATGATGTTCATGTGAGTTATTGAGCAGGGTCACCTAGGATAACGGCCGCGTCTGGCTCTTCGAAGCCGGTGAGGTACCAAAAATCGGATGCTTGACGGAATTTGTAGCTGTGGGATGCTCAAGAGGGGTGGCGAACTGGGTGATAAGGATGACCTACAATATATCTTGGAAGAAGATATGAGAAGGCAAGGGGATGACAGAGAGAGCTCCACATACTTCCGCTCATGTACTTGATTGGCGCTGCGACCGAGACCACAATGGAATCATTCGGCAGGCCCTGCATAAGCTGTCTCCGTCGCTGCTCATACTCCTCTTTGGGTATCCCGGGCGTCAACTCGTGGGGCCTCACTGAAAAATCTAAGCACATTGCGACGTGGGACGGCGGGATATACTCACAAAGGTGCGGGTGGGACTGGAAGAGAGGTTGGCCATAATTCGAGGGCTTGAGGTCGCCATCGACGGGTGCGGCGGTGGCGAATGTGCGCAAGCGAAGCGGGACGGCGGGAGGTAGAGCGCGGAACCAACGTCTGCAAGACATAATGGAAAGTAAGTAATTTACTATAATAAATATTTTATCGAGATTGACATAATCACGCGCACCCCCTCAGTTTGATCGGCTACTAAACCAGGAATGCTTTGAACTTGTTGCGTTACCCCGCAATGTATTGCGACTGGGAGAGATACGGTCGACGTGGAATCGACGTCGCATCCGCCGTCTCCGTCCTCGCCTTCTCCGCTGTAAAGGAGACAACAAGGCTCGGGGTACTCGCTTCCTCGGATCTCATATCTTCCTCCGCTGACGCACTGTATCTAGTTTTCCCTCGTTCGCAACGTCGCACACACTACACTCGTTGCCACTGCGCTTGCTTTCGATGATACCATCCTCGGCAGAAAGCAAGTTACAGCCCCTGTCGTCGAAGGCGCCGTGTCGAGCGCCATCGACTTTGCCGAAACGCTCATGCTTGTGCCGATATACCTGGGAGAGTGCATCTCCTTTGCCTCTCTTCACGCCGCCCACAGCTCCATTGATATCCTCTCTATTATATTCCCTGGAAGCAGCGAAGCATCTTTCTCCCTTGGTCCCTTCATAGATCTCGTCAAGAGGGAATGGGACAACCCCACCCCAAAGCACAATATACCAGTTAAAAAGTATGGCATTACTGAGGTTGCCAGGGCTCTTATAGCCTGGGTCGCCCTCCAGGGCGTCACTCAAGAACACCATGAATCGCGATGGTCCCGTTACCTCCGCGAGGTCGAGGTCCACAGTCACTCCACTGGCCCCCAATTAAAGCGTGTTCCGTCTCGCATTCGAGTCACCTCGGACCTCATATTCCCAGGACATCGTGGTCAACTCATATCTGCTGATATCGGTGAAGCACCGACGATCCCCCTTGCAAGACAACGTTCTTCAAGTGTACTTTCTCGCATTTCTGTATCATCTATAACCTCAACCCGCTGGAGGGATCCCCGACCGGAACATTGCCCCAAATCGACCGAGGAAGTCAAGATGAACTTGAGACGTTTTTCCAAAATGGTTCTTGCTGGATATGGCGGCGCTAGCCTTTTGTTCTTTGGGATATCACCGCTGGTTGCCTCTCCCTCTGCGCGTGTCAAACCTCCCACGGATTCCAATGAGAAGGAGGCCGAGGAGGCCCAGCTGGAGAAGGCCATCAAGGAAGCCGAAGCCGAAATGGAAGGCACATCGGCAGCTTTACCTGAAGACAACGCAGAGTATTCCTGGTGGGATGTCTTGCTCGGCAAGCATGACAAGGAAATCTTTGAACGATCAGTACACGGTGACACCCGGAATGTGACCCGTATGCGTGCTACTGCCGTGATCGGCGTTGAACGCCAGATGCCTAGGTTCTGGGTACTTACCGATCATGATCGTTGTCAGGTCGTTCTCGTCCTTCGTGGTGTGTATATCTCTTCCAGATGGCAGATGACGAGAGCACTTGACGGTTCATACGAGAATAGGTACAATGTCTCTGAACGAGCTGGCGGTCGACCTGACGTGCGAGCCCGTCGAATTCGAGCCCGCATCTAGCACCCCCGCAGACGATCACTCCACTGATGGCAAGATACC
This sequence comes from Leccinellum albellum, assembly GCA_038090015.1. Classification (NCBI taxonomy): domain Eukaryota; kingdom Fungi; phylum Basidiomycota; class Agaricomycetes; order Boletales; family Boletaceae; genus Leccinellum; species Leccinellum albellum. Next base: position 18,733 of record JBBPLX010000364.1, on the reverse strand, counting down.
ATTCCCGGAGTCGGGGCGGTATACCAGGCGCCGACGGTCCTCATTACTCTCGTTAACATCCCATCGTTCGCGATACCATGTGCACGGAGGTATGCTTCGCATGGCACGGGTGATGGGCGCGATAGGGAAACCTGTACATCTTGCTGTGATGGACGCTTTGAACAGGAACCAGGATTACGGTTCGTTGATTTATTAGTTGTTTGGTATCAGGATTCCTGACAGTATTCTGCGTTCGCGGACCAGAACTGATCCTCTGTGGACACTCCCTGGGAGCAGGTGTGGCTGCCCTCTTGGCTCTAGTGAGTAGACACGGATCATGGTATTTCTAATCACCCATTTGATTTTGAAGATGTGGGCGGATTCAACAACCTGCCTTACTGTCCCATCAAGCGGACTCCCCATTGATCGACCGGTGTCTGTATATTGTATAGCACCACCGTGTGTTAATTTCTTTTTTCTACCTGACGTCTTACCATTTTGTCATTTAGATGTCTCACTGATGCAGACTTGAGTCGCCTGGCGTCCAAGTTGATTGTATCATTCATCAATTCGGATGATATTGTGTCTCGACTGTCGCTGGGTTCTGTTCGCGATATTCGTAATGCAGCCTTATGGCTCTGCGAGGCAAACGAAAGTCGTGGACGGGAGGGGTACTCGGTCGTTACGCATCGTACGAGACAATGGAAGAGCGGAGAAGGCTCCACTGAGGACATGCACTGGGTGAGCACCTCCTCATTCGTTTTTATATCATTTCTTACGCACGGTCTGTCTTTACTACCAAGTTTCTGGCGACAAGGAAAACACTCGAGGCCAACATGCAAACATCAGATTTATTCCCCCCCGGTCGTGTTTTCTGGGCTCGTAAGGATGGAGATTTGCCCCACTCGCAGAGACTGTCACCTACGGGCTCTGAAAAAGAAGCGGCCAAAGTCAGACTGTTTGAGGTACTGGATACTGAGAAAGTCTTTTCGCAAATCGTGTTTTCAAAGAACATGCTGAGGTATGTCAATCTTCACTTGACCGTCTTATTTTTGTTTGATACCGTTTGTTTATAGTGCGCACCTACCCCATCGTTACGACCAAGTTTTGCATGAGTTGCTATAATACCGATCTTGTAATACCCAGAGCGGAAGAAGAAATGGCACACTCGTGCTAGCCAATGAGCGTCGCGTTCCTTAATACCTCACAGCGAATAGTAATTGCTCGTTTGTATAATCAGCCGTATTTACCCGTCTGTTGTATCCAATAGTACCGTAGCACTACATTTAAACATTCATGGTACCACAATGTGTCAGTCGGATGCGGGAGCCCGGTTGCTTGCAACATGCAATAGTGGAGCGGATCATGTGGACTCCGTTGCACGTAACCATAGTTATGGACCTGGGAGATGGATGGACCTTGGAAGGCGTAGTACTGTAGAGGTAATTTGCGCTGGGTCTCGAGTCATACCCTGTGACTCGCTCAAGGTTCAGGAGCACAGATCCCGAGGTCGAATCCCAAAAGGCTAACTTTGCAGCTGGATTGTACGAATCCCATGTACGGCAGAATCTTGTTATTGTAGCCCCGGATCTAAGATCTCATCTTGCATCGAGGTACCACTTACTACTTGGTCAACGCCACGTAAATTCAAATCGAAACCTTACGAGTCAACGAGGATGGATTAATGAAGACTCTAGATCAATACGGCGACATGGCGTCTACACGAAAAAAAGCTAGGCCACGTCGAGCAACCAAAAACGACCCCGGGTATGGTGCATTTCTTCACAAGCACACAAGGCATCACACGCAAGGTGATCGATGACGTGTGAATCGACAAGTACCCCTTTCGTCTGCATGAACGTCAGCGGGTGCCTCGGGCGAGCGTCGAGTCGTGTATTTACCGGGGAGGGTGGCATCGCGTGTCAGCATGCGACCATGTGCAGCGCCTTCAATCTTGATCCGTCTGGTCTCTCGGTCGATATTTGATACCCCGGCTCTCGAGTTCGGCTTCCACGTCCTCAGGGACACGTCCCTTGACTCGCACGGCGTACATGCCCCGCACGTACTTGGCTGTGCGGGCGCGGGCGGGAAAGGGGTGTATAAGCGTACGGCGGAACGAGGGTACATACGGGGAATGTGGATGCGCTGGAAGACGTACATGTTCGCTGCCAGCGTGCCACCCAGCTGGACTCAGGGTCGATGACAGCTATGATACCATCATAGTACGTCGTGGTGCAGACGGTGATGCGGTCGGGAGTCCCTTTCATCTGTTGTGGTGGGGACGGTCAGGGCGGGGAACGCTCTCGAACAGGAGGTGTGGTGGCGGACACGCACTTGCATGATCTCCTCGCAGTTTGGGCAGCCGTTCTTTCTAAAGTCCACCGGGTGCTGGACTATCGAGCAAAGTAGACAGGCTCTGAGCTGTTTTGATTTTGCCTGCGTAGGTATCGTGGCCATGGCGTCGTCGTGTAATCGTAGTCGCTCACGAACCGCCAACAACGATCTATTTTACGCTTACATAAGCTGTTAGACTGCGATTGCCCGCAGTGAGCCGAAACTCGTTGACCGACTAGTAAGTACGATGGCTGGGCGCGCTGTAGCTCTATTGGCCTTGCTCCCTGGCGTTTTCGCATTCTCAAACACCGTACCGTTCGTCGCTTGGTCTTCTTCTCAGAGGTATCTATCCTCGTGTTCTCCCGCTCAAAACGTTTTCTAAACTCGTCCGTCCTACCAGCTCGGATGTACTCACCCGCCTCACACCTGGCCCGCGTCCCGATCACGGCGTGCTACTACAAGACATCCTTTCCAACGGAGACATCTGCTCGTACGACGCCGTCGTCCTGGTCGACCACCCCGGAGTAGGTTCTACGCTGCTGGAACCCGTCGTGCGCAGGGCCAAGCGACTCACTTCTTTTCTGTGCTACATAGGTACATAGCTCCGACCTACGGACGCTCGAACCCTCCTGTCGGCTCGCCACCCTCATCAAAGACGCACCGAGCTCGCGCCAGTTGCCTCACGTCGAACGCAGCTCCAGGTCTACGCCCGAGGCAGCCGCGCTCTTCGTAGACCGCTGCGGCTCAGTTGCTGTCGACGTCGTCCCCGGCTCGGAGGGGGAGTGGCTCCTCGGAGCAGACCAGAAGAAGTACGTCCTTGCCATCTCGATGCCCCCCGTCGAAGGGTCGCCGAGGTACAGGAAGAACGTGATGGCCGAGCACGGTGCGTATCTCGTCGTCTCGTGTTCTCTCCGTTCCTCATTAGCCCATCAGAGCGGCTTCTCTCGATTGAGTTGGACAGGATCGCTGGCTTGGCTTCGAACTACCTCGTCATCTACGCTGGTTCGCATATCCCGCTGGAGCGCCGCCAGCTTCCCCCGCTTTCAGAGTTTGACTCTTCGCCCGATACGATGGTGGGTTCATCCAACGTGTCCGCCACCGCCACCGCCGCCAGGTCGACCCAAGGGGGCATCCTTCATAATTACCAACTCCTCACGCCAGCCCTTATCACTTCGCTCCTCGTTGCGTTCTTCATTCTCGTACCGATCGTCATGCTCGGAATTAGTGCACTCGCCAGTATACAGTCCACTTTACGATCCGAGGCCCCAAAGGATTATAGCGCACAAGAAAAGAAGACACAGTAGTAGGGGATCTACGATACTCCAAGAATGGTCATTCATAAGCTTCGAGTTGTGATTACATTCGGCGGTGGATGGCAGAGATGAGAGATGCGATGAAACGATGGGTAGGGATACAACAAGTAATGCAAGAACGAGAGACTAGCGTGCAAGTAAACAATATAAAGCGAAGAAGAGCATCTAAGAAAGCGAGAGAAAACGGAAAACCAAGAATGGACTATTCGGTTTCTTGTCTGAGGGCATCTTGCATCGACTCAAGCGCGGAGAGATGCAGTGGAAGAGTGGGGTATCCAAAAGGTCCCTGTAAACTTGCTAGGACGGCAAGTTCGTAGTAGTTCCGGGTTATTTCCTGCGCAGTGACATCGTCTGGAATATGGAGCGAAGATCCCGGAGACTTGTAGCTATGAAGGAAGTGAACGTAAAGGGTCGAACACGAAGGACCCGCGCGCTTGAGGGGGACGTAAAGAAGAATGGTTGAACGGACGGGAAGTATAGGACACGTTTCGCCGGTGGCAGCGCCTTCGCTATCCGGGACGAAGGAACAATCGGCCCAAGGATAGGCCGGGGGAGAGGACAAGGGGATACGGGTGGTAGGGTAGATTGCGTAGGTCGTGGCAGTGGTCACGTCCATGTACATCGACTTGGATGAGTCTTTGCTTGCGGTACGTCGCAAGGGTGTTTGTTGACCAGTCCCAGGCTGGGATAAATGCGGGAATGACCAAGTAATGTTTTGGTCGACAGAGAGAATAGTGACGTGGAAGGGAGCGAGATCGCGGCAGAGTGACGATACCGCCGCCAGGTGGTGAATCCATGCTAGTCAAAAGGGTCATTTAAAAAAATTATATTTTGGACTGGACGAAAAACGAACCATCGAGCTCCGCGGGGGACATGAGCCCGAGTTTAGATATCACTAAACGCCACTCGATGTTAGTTCTTCGAGCGGCTTGCAGCGCAAAGTTCCAGATCTGCAGGGTGGCCGACGTTTCGACCTCATCCTGAGTCAACCAGCTCCCGAGATCATAAGATTCGCCGCGCTGGTCGACGCATGCGGCCAAGAGCCATTTTTTGCATGACGAAAATCTATAACCGACATGAAGAAAGGTATGTCGGTCCAGCACGTCCAATGTACGAGCTGGACCCAAACTGAAATGCACAGTGGGCTTGGATGGTCGGGCAAGTGTATATGCTGGTTCCCGGAAAAACGCACGGGTTTCCTTGCCTAAGTCGAAAATTCTACGGGACATAGTACGGTCGACCGGCTGAGGTACACGTTGATATACTGAAAAGCTGAGCCTTTCGAAATCGGTGGTAACAAGGTCGTGCGATGTGATATGATGTTCTGGTATGAATTGCAAGGTGATAGGGTATTCGGAGCGAAGTTTCTGCAGTCTCTTCATTGCCGAAGAAATTTGTCTGAGCAGAGGGGATGCAAGTGTTAATGCTGAGTCCGGAATTGCGATGTAGAAGACAAGACCGCCTTGTTCTGCAGACAAGTCGGTAGCGAATGAAGCTAGGATCCATCAGTTAATAGAAAGGTCGAGAATGAGGCATGTGGTTTACCTAAATATTTACGAAGGGAATCTAATCGCAAAACAAAAATACCGTCCACAGCACAGAGAGGGTGAGATCCTGGAACATGGGCACCCAGCTGATGTGCCTAAGAATGGAATCAACAACGATGCAAAAAAGGCCTGACGGGGGGGACGCACACTGTATGTTGAAGACAACTTTCTCAACCAGGCTTCCGCAACCGGTTGCCTGTCCAGGCTGTTGTCCTCAAAAAAGAGGAAGACGGTGACGTCTTTTTTACCCGCACGCGGCGTTAATCCAAGCTTCTCCCAGAAGCGCAAGGACGCCGGTAAAGTTTGAATCATAGAGTCACCCTTACCAACTAGGATCGTTGGCGTGTCCATGCGCTGAAGAAGCGCACGGTCTGCTAAGGCTGTTCCAACGCCTTGTTGAAACTGGCCGTTAGACGGGTCTTCATCACAATCGATGAACTTACCTTGATGCAGCAAAGTCTGTAATTCGACCGGACTTTCATGGGCAGGCAGACAACGGACGATCTCAACCAAGGTTGACACATCGGCGGGCCAGACAGTGGACTGCCTTTCTGAAGAACAATGGGTGTTGTTGGCCAGCCATGCATCAGCAAATATGCTATTTTCAACGACCTCCCTGGCGATCATGCTTCCTGCTGCTTCGAGAGACTTGGACTTCTCCGACGCGGCACCAAGCGCAGCTGCAGGTGAGACGGGAGTGGGGACAGATGTTGGGACTGGAACCGGGATTGTCATAGGTGCCACCGCTGCGCCCGGCGGCCGCAAGGGTCTACTGAGGGGAAGTAGATAGGGATGAGAAAATTGCATATGAAGCAAGGTCGGCCCAAGCGGCAGGTATGCGGGAGGCGGTGTGGTGGTTCGAGAAGGAATAGCAGGTTCAGCAACATGTACATCATCGTCCGATGCTGTATCAGAAGCGTCATCGAGGTCGTCAGATACAGGATGCTCTGAATCCAAGCCATGTTGCACCCAGCTAGGACGCCTCGTTCTACGGGAACCTTGGTCGAAGCTCTTTCGTTTGACACCAATCAGTTTCCTTACGAGTCCAATGCGGGGGTCAGTCGCGATTTTGTATCGGTATTTCCAATGGTTGTTTTGACTGGGTGACGAAGGGCAAGGAATGGGCTGGGTGCGGTCTTCTTCATCTGGCGGACTGGGGAGGGCAAATTTGCCCATGTGGTACTTGGAGTCAGACAGGCTATGACTTTGGGCAAACGGGATCGGCTCAAAGTTAGTTGGAATTGTAGGTCCTTTCTTGTGCTCAGGAGACAATCTAACATGGGGTGTTGAAGGTCCTGATTTCGGGGTAGACCCTGGGGACGGCAATGTCATATCTATGCTGGCTGGGGCTATGTCCTGCATGTTATACAGCTCAGACAGCCGAGGGGTGAAGGGATCCGCAGTTCCGCCGACAGTAGACGGAGAGGGTTGTTGTTGACCTGGAGTAAAAGCGGTGGCTATAGAAAAAGCCCCATCTCCCAGGATCGACGGCGAGAACCCCACTGGCGCGGATCCTGCAAGCTGAAGGCCAGGAGAGTCTGCAATCGGCGGTGCGATGGTCCGGGAAGCTCTGGTAATACCGGATGGCCGATCAAAGAAGTCAAAGTCGTCTTCGGTGAAGATAAACCCATCCTCGAAATCCATGTCTACGCGTCCTGTGCTTGTGGTTCCACCACCACTTCCGGTTCCAATATTGTCGACGTTCATGTCGAAACCCATATCATACTCCTCCCCAAGGTTTATAAAATCGTTGTGGGACTGCGTCCAGCTGCCATCAATGGATCCAAACGGATCAAAGGGTGGTCCAAGGGACGGCGAAACAGATTCATTCTCCGATACTACGGAGGCAGGTTCGACGACAGTTCCGGATTCTACGCCAGATTGAGTGGTTGCCTTTCCATGAACAGAGGAAGGAGAAGGGTAAGGTGGAAGAGGATTAGCATTCGATGGTGTGGGCGCTACCGGTGTATCAACAGGGTCTGTGAGTATTTGAGTTTCGCCTGTTGCATGACTCCCATTAGTCGGAGAAAGAGCCGCAGGAGAGTTGCTAGCTATGGTAACGGAAGTTGAGGCTGAGATGGTGGTACTTGTGGAAGGGGTTGCCATAGTACGGGGCGAGGCGGATGACTGCGCGCTCTCGCGTTCTCTTCGAATGCGTTCGCGTTCCCTTTCGCGCTCTTTTGCAACAGATTCGACGTACAATCCTATCTCCGAGGCTACGCCATCAACTTTCGATGATCTTGAGAGAGTAAGGCAACGGAATGCACGGACAGACTCGGAAGTGGGTGACACACAGAGACGACGTGCGATAGGACGACTACTGAGTACCGAAGTAATAGGGACGGCAGAGAGTTTCGTTTCGCGGGCGGGGGGCAGCGCAAGCACGGCGGAAGGTGGTGGAGGTGGAGGTGGTGAAGGCTGAAGCTGAGGTGGTAATTCTGGTATGTAAGGAAGGGGGTGTCGAGCATGAGCAGAGTGGGAAGAGGCCGCAAATGTCAGACAAAGTTTCAACGGCCATATGATGGCTGTTCCTTTATCTTCGCCCTGCTTATTCTGGACGGCTATCCAAGCGATGATATAGGCAGGAGTTGTCCGCTTGGGAACACCTGACCGAAAAGTACTCTGTCTCTCGGGGTGTAATGTGAGAATGGACGGATTCCATTCACCCGCACCTAATCCCAAGAGTGATTGTTCGAATTGAGATGTGATGCCGGAAGTAGGGCCGTTGTATGCTGACAAGTAATAAGCTGGAACCCCAAAGGGTAACAATATAATTGGTGTGCCAGCAGCTAACGGCAGACTGAAATCAAGGGATAAAAGGTCGGTTGACCGCAAGTGTGAATATACCTCTAGTCTCGATGCGCTGAGATGGACCTCGAGTTGACAATGTACAAGTGGCCTGCGAAAATTAGCGTCGGGTGACGTCTGAAGGGTTGAGACTCACCTCAGTCTCGCGCCATCGAGCCAGTTAGTTGCCCATTCATTGGAGATGGGTGAGGATGAAAGTAAGAAGCCATCTACCAACCTGTGAGCAGAACGCCCACTGGCTGCATCCTTGGAGACTTTAATGATGTCGTCGATCATCCGGGCGCGAAGAGCACTTATGAAGTGAGAGTAAAATACACGGAGTGGCTTGCGCGGGAGAAGATTTGCTGCTGAGAATTCCGGATCACTGACGGAGGAGCGCTTTGGGTCGCTGCAGAGGTGACAAGGGGATGGTTGTGAAGCGCATTCGTACGAACATGGATACAGAGTTTGAGGGTCGAAAAATGATACATCCGAAGCTGGTGGACCATGAGCAATATACAAAGGGGCGGCAGAGGGCGAAGGGAGAAACACTCACCGACGAGTCCGTCCAACGATATTGATTTTAGGGCGGTGAGAGACGCATCGGGTTGATCGAGAGGTACAAACATGAAGACATGGAGTGCGGAGGCGTTGCCGTCGATATGGACATGGGGCAGCGTTGATTGCAGGAGAGAAAGGGGGTCATTCCGCGACGCCAGTTGTCTACGCCCAAGCTCGAGTACGTCGTAGGGAGGGGTGTCAGTGGCGGGAATGAAAGTGACATAAGCTATTCGAGAATTGGGAGGGAGGGGAACGACGGAGGAAAGGAGCTTGTCTGATGGGGTCACTTGAGGGGAGACGCACAGCGCGGGCGGGTGCACTGCAGCGTGACTGTCGTGTTTCTGGGCCATGGACGAGACGGGTCGGGACGTGTCGGAGACGGCGGGCGACTAGGAAGGATATACGGATGTGCCCGGTGACGACAAAGGGAGAGTTTCGGATAGAATAGTGTGAGCTCGGAGGGTGTCGTTTACGAGCTCATCGTCACCGACGTTCGTCGCCGATGTCGATGGGTAATTAATATAGTTATTATTTTAAGGAGATAGCTAATTACCTAATTAATAAGAATGGAGGGTTGTACGCCACCACAGGTTTCTCTTTGTCGTGAACATTCGCGAGTAAGATGCAGCCAACTCCCCGCCCCGCTTCGACTTCGACCCGTCCCGCAGTGTCGCCCCATCCAAGAGCGCAAGTAAACCAAGTTAATACTCAGACAAAAATCATCGACACCGTTCACGCCCGCATTCTCTGTGTCGCAGACGTCCGTGGTCGTCTCTCCGCCCTCAATGATCTCGCACGTGAAGCAAACGCAAAAGTGGTCATACACACAGGCGATTTCGGTTTCTTTGGCATGTCGTCCTCTTCAATTCCCTTTTTACTTTCCCTCTAACGCGTTCATCCCCCCTCATCAGAGAGCAGCAGTCTAGACCGAATCAACGACCGCACTCTCCGGCATCTCACCATGTATTCGCCCCTCATTCCAACCGCACAGCGCAACCATCTCCTCTCCCCTGACAATACCCCTGCCTCAATTCGTTCCACCGTAGACATATCTCTTATATCCGAGTTCCCCCTCCTCCTCTCCGGCCAAATTAAGCTTCAAGTTCCCGTCTTCACTGTCTGTGGTGCTTGCGAGGATGTCCTCATACTCGAAAAATTTCGCACCGGTGCCTATGCCATCGATAATTTGCACGTGCTAGATGAAGCCACGACGCGTTGCCTTGATGTGGGCGGTGTCAAATTGCGGCTCCTTGGGTTAGGGGGTGCTCTCGTCCCGCATAAGATGTTCGATAACGGCGATGGAAACGCTACTATCGCCGGTGGTCAAGGCACAATATGGACCACCGCGCTTCAGATTGGCGAGCTCGTCGATACCGCTCAACGGGTCTTCGATCCCTCAGAGACGCGTCTTCTCGTCACACATGCAAGTCCAGGCCGCGAAGGAATCATCGCTCAACTCGCCCTCGTCCTCAAAGCAGATCTCAGCATCTCTGCAGGCCTCCACTTTCGATACGCTACGTCCTACAACGAGTTCAGCGTACAAGGCGATTTCGAGGGGTTCCGTCGCAAGCTTCTTGTGGGCAAGGAGGGCTTCGACAAAGTATGGGATAGCGTAAAGACCCAGGTCGACGCCGTTATCGATGAACATCAACGGATTCTCCTCGACAAGGCCTTGTCTGTCATCGAACGTATTCCTCAGCCTCAAGGACAGACTGGTGCACCACCTACAGCTACCGGTGAGGAGCCTGCTTGGAAAAATTGCTGGAACTGGAATTTGTGTGATGCTGCCTTCGGATGCCTCGTACTAGACATAAAGGAAGGTCGGATCAGTGCGGAACTCAAAAGCCAAGGTGAGTGACCCGCACTCAATTAACCAACCAGCCCTGAAGTCATGCAGGCTTCAATTATGCATACCGTCGTACCGCGACTCCCGGAACCGTCGCGCACACCCCTAACTCGACGAGCTCCTCACTCCCAAACGCTACCGCAAATCCGCCGACAAAGGGTTCTACACCTGTCTCCGCTGAGAAACCCGCCTCTCCAATGTCAAAGGAAGTCAAGTCTCCCCTCGCTGCAACGCCTCCAATTGTTTTGGCTACACCAAAAGAAGGTATCACCAGCCTCCCTCAGGTCAAGACGAACGGCACACCCACGGGATCAGATAGAGCGGAGAAGGACAGGCAGAAAAAGAGGGAGAAGAAGGAGAAGAAAGAACGCGTGGACCGGGAGTCAAAAGACAAGGAATCAGATGAGAGGGCAGAGGCTAGCTCGTCTCCCGTAGACGCACCTGTGGCTCAACCCAAGTCAGGCAAAGAGACTCCCGTTCCTGATGAAGTCACTTCCGCACCTACGCCTGATGCTCTGGAGTCTGGTCTTAAGTCTCCAACAACGGACAGCGCTGGTACGCGTACTCCAACATCCAGACGAATATACAAACAATCATGGACTCTGTTCGTTCGCCTCCAAGCGCCTGCGAATGAGGCAGAGCTGCGCGAGTTCTTTGGCGGAGAACAATCGGGTGTACGTGAATTTTATGACTAACAGGGAGCTTGTGGTTTACAACAGTTTGCAGGTCGTTCGTGTTTCATACCCCCACACTCAGCAAGGACGAAGTCTGAAAATAGCGTACGTGGAGTTCGGCGATGAGGAAGCTATGACGGGAGGGCTTCAGAAAAATAATGAGGTAATTCGTTGATAATCGTCATCGATTTGAGAGTGTTTTAAAGTTTGCGTTGCAGAAAATAAACGATTTACCGGTTGAAGTCAAAATCGCAACTGACAAGGAGGACCGATCTGGAATACGAGGAGGTCCTAGAGGTCGAGGCCGTGGGGGTTTTGGGGGTTTCGCTGCACGAGGGATTGCAGCCGCTGGCCTCACTGGCAAGGGACGGGGAACTAACGGTGAGGCCCGTGGGTCTGGAGAAAACGGCAAGACCGGGGATGCAGCTGCATGAGACAGATCGTTCGTCGAAGCGGGGAATCATTGGCGCAATTACATGCGATGCTTCACGCGTTTTCATGACCTTTGTCACCTTTATTTTGCTGTTGCTCTCTACAGTGTCTTATGTTTTAGCTCTTCTAATAGTTTGCTTTCGTTTTATCATGTTCGCCTCGGGAGACTTACCCAGTTGCCATCTCAGTCTTCGAGTCCGAGTATTGAAGTTTCGAAAGAGTAACAGTAAGGAGCTCGAGTCATGATTGCGCTCTGGGAGAAGTGTTCGGTGCACGATGATGTTTCCAACGTCAAGATCCGGTAACTTTGTTCAAGTCATGTGATTATCGTCTCCTGAGGTGGTTTATATAGCAGTACCGTTACTTCTTGAATGTTCCCGATTTTCTCCCTCGACCTCTCCCATGTTGCGTGCCGCTGCTACTCGTTCGACAAGGGCGTTCAGGCCCCCACCTGTCTTGTGCACCACCAGGTTTGTCCAACTACTATCAACTTCCGTCTTATCTCACCTCTTCCAGGAGTTTTGCCATTTCACGCGTACGCTCCACAGAGAGCTTTACTCCCACTTCACTTGATGTGTTTACAGAAGAAGAAGAGATGCTCCGAGAGTCAGGTAGTCACCACGTTATCTCTGTTTAGCTGAATACTGACCGATACCATCCAGTGAAGCGGTTTGCTAATGACGTGGTAGGGCCTAAAGTCCGTGAGATGGATGAAAAGGAAAATATGGACCCAGAGGTCATTCAAGGGCTATTTGAACAAGGGGTATGGTGACAGCGTTCTCTCGATACTCACCTCATTTACACGTTGACTAGCTCATGGGAATCGAAACAAACGCTGACCACGGCGGCGCCGAGTCTTCGTTCACATCAGCAATAATAGCGATCGAAGAACTTGCCAAAGTCGATCCCTCAGTGTCGGTCATGTGCGATGTTCACAACACCTTGGTGAACACCATCTTACGACAGCATGGAACGAAAGATCAGCAGGATAAATGGCTCCCACAACTTGCACAATCCAAGGTGAATGATTTTCAGTGGCGTTTGGATTGGCAACTGAAATCAGGTGTAGCTTGGGTCCTTCTGTTTGTCTGAGCCAGCCTCCGGCTCAGACGCATTCGCTTTGCAGACCCGCGCAAAGAAGGATGGAGATCACTGGGTTATCAATGGCTCCAAGATGTGGATCACGAATTCTCACGAAGCAGAAATCTTCCTTATATTTGCGAATGTGAGGTCACCGTGACAGTGGTAGTGAATTCCTGTCGCATGAACTTACAATCATTCTCCAGGTCGATCCAAGTAAAGGATACAAGGGCATAACTTGCTTTATCGCAACCAAAGATATGGGTATCAAGATAGCAAAGAAGGAAGAGAAGCTTGGTATCCGTGCATCTTCCACCTGTACACTCAATTTCGATGACTTGCGCATACCTGCGGAGAACGTCATAGGCGGAGAAGGCAAAGGTTATAAACTTGCGATCGAAATTTTGAACGAGGGTGCATCTTCATCGTTCTGTTTCACTGGTCATTTCTCAGATGGTCGGCTCCACAGGTCGGATAGGCATCGCAGCTCAAATGCTTGGACTTGCTCAGGGCGCATTTGATAAAGCTGTTCCCTATACATACCAGCGTAGTCAATTTGGCCAACCCGTAGGCACCTTCCAGGGTATGGCCTTCCAAATTGCCCAAGCTGCAGTTGAGATAGAGTCGGCTCGTTTATTGACTTATAATGCTGCTCGAAGGAAGGAGGAGGGCAAACCTTTTACCAAGGAAGCTGCAATGGCGAAATACTGGGCAAGCGTTATTGCCCAGCGAGTCTCTGGCCAGGCAATCGAGTGGGCGGGAGGGGTCGGGTTTACTCGAGAAACCGGAATTGAAAAATTCTGGCGAGATTCAAAGATCGTGAGTGACAGTGTTCGATATTCCAGCAATGCCCCAACTGATCGTCGATTAGGGAGCTATCTATGAAGGAACATCGAACATTCAACTCCAGACCATTGCCAAGTTTATTCAGAAGCAGTATTCTTAGTATTGCCTTTGTATCCTACGACGTCACGGCTTTTGCATGAAGAGCAATATGCCTTCAAATACCGCCCACCCGATTGTAGAACTTAATATCTTGCGTGATATACGCAGAGAAGTCCCGTCAAAGAAACCGAAAATACCTCGTTGCTGCTATCCAGATAAAATGTCTGTAAAACGTTCTGAGAAACGTGCGCACCTGCCATACTCTAGTTACTGTGGACATCAAACCATGATATTGTTGCTCAGAACGAACTTGCATCTTAGTCTAAATGTTTTCAGCATGATGAGCAGATCAAGCGCAGAATGGCTACCTTGATAACATCGAAAGGATGGGTAGCTAGCGTGGCAATACCGCCTGCCGTTGCCGCCGAAAAGCTATGAATGCTTGTGGCATGCGCACTCGGTGCTAAATACGCTGTTGATATACCTCAGACAAATCCTCAAGAGGGGGTAAACGTGAGCTTGCTCGATTCTTGTTTGATTGCTTCATAGATTACGACAAACAACCCAGCATACGGTGCGTCCCGCAATGAAGACGCTACGAATCCACGCATCAAATCTGATGGCCTCGTACGAACGATGGACACGAGAGATGCAGTTAAACTGCGGTACGCGAAATGTTCACTCTGAAAACAATCAGTCGCATGCAGCGCTGAATGGGGGAGGAACAACATGCCTCGAACCGCGCCTTTAAAACCGAGATAGGGTTCAATAAGAAGCCCACTCCGACCCTCGCAGTTGCACCAGCAAGTAGGTTACCCTGGCTGGTGAGCTTCGGTAAGACACTCTTGGTGTCCCCTTCCTTCCTCGATGTTGTGACTGAGAAGTGCGGTGACTTTGCCATTACCGAGCGCAAGTGCGTCAGGCTTGTAAAGTAGAGAGCTACTCCTGGGATATTTCTTCCGGACGTCAGTCAGTGCCAACCCGACTCGTGGGTATGTTAGCCTACCGAGCGAGCGAAGCGCTCGTTCCTCGCCACAAACCCATTATCCCATCCTGCCTGATGATCGCGTGTGTGGTGCGCCATATAAATATGGCATTCCTTTCGTACGATAGGAATCAGAAATGGGAAAGCAAACAAGGTTCTAGTAACGCTCTCACCGAGAACCAGGTGCAGAATCACCTTGCTGAATGCGTGTTTTCAGTAGGTCCACTATTTGAGGCGTGTCATCGGCGTAGAAATAGTCACAGAATATGTTACTTACGAGGCTGGAGGAATATTGCGGAGGCGAATCCAGATAGAGCGCCTAACAATGTCAATTGAAGCTGCATAACCTTCGGAATCTTACTTACCGGAGAAGAGCTGTTGACCAACAACAGCATTGGTCATTAGAAGTCGCTGGACAGTTACTTACCAGCTTCGAGTACAAAAAATACACTCACGTGCACCCGGGGTCCTGTCCCGGCAGATCCCGTATCGATGCAGAAACGCGTCGAAGAAAGTAACCGACGACCAGCGTGATGTCCATGCAGATCTTTGGACAAGAGGTGATCTGTCTCAAAAGGTCAACCTTCGAGAGATACTGACCGCGTTATCACCAGGCGACAGAAGAAAAGGCCGAAAATGCCCGTCTCTCCTCTTTCGTTGGTGCCCTCGCCGTCGGCGACCTCGTGAAATCGACACTCGGACCAAAGGGTATGAATAAGATCTTACAGTCCGGTTCGACAGGCGAAATAAACGTGACCAACGATGGTGCCACCATTCTCAAGTCCATCCAGCTCGACAACGCGGCCGCCAAGATCCTCGTCAACATCTCCAAAGTCCAAGACGATGAGGTCGGCGATGGGACGACGTCCGTGTGTGTCTTGGCGTCGGAGCTGCTCAGGGAAGCCGAAAAGCTAATCGCGATGAAAATTCATCCTCAAACGATCATCGAGGGGTATCGGCTCGCGAGCAAGGCGGCCTTGGACGCGTTGGAAGGAGCGGCCGTGGATAACGCGTACGTTTCTTTGCTCTCTCTTGGCGCTTCTCGGTGTCTCATGATCTTCGTAGATCTGATGCTACGCAGTTCAAACAAGATTTACTCAACATCGCCAAGACTACCATTTCATCAAAAGTCCTCTCCCAGGACAAGGACTACTTTGCGAACCTCGCTGTTGATGCTGTCCTCCGGCTGAAGGTGAACACGTTTCTTACATACTTTCTTGTGCTTTACCTATTCCTGCTAGGGCTCCACGGACCTCGAGCACATCCAGATCATAAAAAAGGTCGGCGGAAAGCTGACCGATTCGTATCTTGACGAAGGTGCGACTGCGCATTCGTGTATATGGAACATATCTCTTACAATATAACAGGCTTTATTCTTGATAAATCGATTGCGGTAAACTCGCCAAAGCGAATGGAGAACGTCAAGATCTTGATCGCCAATACTTGTGAGCGATCTGCATCGCAAGGCATATACTATGCTAATGGGCGACATTGTTAGCTATGGATACCGACAAGATCAAGGTATTCGGTGCCCGCGTAAAGGTAGACTCTACTGGTAAACTCGCGGAACTAGAGCGCGCAGAACGCGAGAAGATGAAAGCAAAAGTTGATGCCATAGCCGGTCATGGAATCAACTGTTTCGTTAACCGACAACTTATATACAACTACCCCGAATCCTTGCTCGCGGAGAAGGGCATCCTGGTCATCGAGCATGCAGATTTCGAGGGCGTAGAGCGTCTGTCACTCGTGACGGGTGGTGAGATTGCTAGCACGTTCGATCGGCCTGATCTCGTGAAACTTGGGAGATGTGAGTTGATTGAGGAGATCATCATCGGTGAGGACAAGGTAACGTAAAACGTTTTCCATGAGTGCTTCTCTGATGGAGATTTGTAGCTCATCAAATTTTCTGGAGTTGCTGCTGGCGAGGCGTGCACCGTCATCTTGCGCGGTTCCACGAACCAGATGGTCGACGAGGCTGAACGTTCGCTACATGATGCCCTGTCGGTGTTGTCACAGACAGTGAAGGAAACGCGGGTTGTCCTTGGTGGTGGATGCTCTGAAATGTTGATGAGTTGTGCGGTCGATGAAGCAGCACGGAAGGTCAAAGGAAAAAAGTCTATCGCAGCCGAGGCTTTTGGCCGAGCGCTGAGGCAGATCCCTACGATCTTGGCTGACAATGCTGGATATGACTCAAGCGATCTCGTAGCGCGGCTGAGAGCGGCACACTACGAGGGTCAGTCGGAAGCGGGGCTTGGTATGTAGGATCTTACGGTTTCCCCTTTTTGCGATCAACTGATGCTGGTGTGGAGATATGGACCAGGGTACTATCGGGTCCATGAAGACGCTTGGAATAACGGAGAGCTACAAGCTGAAGCGGCAGGTCGTGCTCAGCGCTACAGAGGCTGCGGAAATGATTATCCGGTATGTAATCACGCGAGGAATATCGTTATGCGCTCATCTCCATCACAGGGTGGATGACATTCTTCGTGCGACACCCCGCAAGCGAGAGGCGGTATAAATAAGTACGAGTTGTGTACGATTACTTGCCAAGCATTGTGTTTTGGTCATGTTACACGCTGATTGACATCGTCTTGATCTCTTGACTGAGGCTGTGACTACTATCGCTCACAAATTCTTCAGGCAGCTGTCGCTATTTGTTCTGTTTCTTTCCGACATCCGCATCATGGAAACCATCGATTAGTCCAAGGTCTTCGATGGTACACAATATCCGCATTCCGCAAGACTCACTCCTTGTCCACTCATTCGAGGTGTTCTCTGAACCTGGTGGAGTGGAACAGTCATGTTTATCGACTTCCAAATTATGGCCCTGTTGAGAGAGGGCCTCATCAGGCAACCCTATGTCTGACAGTTTGGGACGGATTTTGAAGTCCTGAACTTCTTGTATTAATTCTTCTTAAATCAGGCGGTACAGGTAATGGGCCTTGTATCTATGATACGGGGTACATATACATTGTCATCGTTACAAGGGACAAGTATCCAAACGTAAAAGGACAGACTAAAGCTGCCATGCCTGTGCCCAAGGCGCAGTGTAGTGCAAGCGATGGGTAAAGAAAATGATGAGGAGGACTGTTCCTCCGTTGGCGTCAGATAAACCCAGGAACTACGTCACTTTTTCGCAGATGACCTTGACCGGATTGACTTGTTGCAGCTGGAGCCCGCGGGGTTCCATCGAGTCTGGGGACTGGAAAGCTGTAGCATTGACGGGGATGGTTGAAAGGGGAGCTGGAGTAGCGGCAGGTTGGAAAGACTCGTGTTTTTCCCGTCGTTTTTCCCCGGGGGACAAATATTGCTGCCAGGATGCTGACCTTCAGTGCGTGCACGCTTGGATGAACTTCCGGTACATGGTGCAGGATTCAGAGCCTCAGCTTTCCTCTCACTACTCGCGACTCTGTTACTACTTGTGGGTCTGGAAATAGTCAGCAAATCAGCTCTCTTGGACGTAGATTTGCGACTACTGTACTAAGCGAGTCATGGAGGCGTTCGGGAATCGGGTAGGACTTGCGTTGAAAGTGGTCTGGGCCGGGTCTAGTGTAGACTGGCTAATCAGTCGCGATGCCTCCAA
Organism: Leccinellum albellum; assembly: GCA_038090015.1. Taxonomy (NCBI): domain Eukaryota; kingdom Fungi; phylum Basidiomycota; class Agaricomycetes; order Boletales; family Boletaceae; genus Leccinellum; species Leccinellum albellum. The sequence continues at coordinate 727 of JBBPLX010000364.1, read as the reverse complement.
GAAATAAAGAGAAGAAAGAAAAAAGCGGCTCAAACGATTACTGGTAAGTTTGCCGCCCTCGATCTTCCCGCAGATCACAGTTGAGCATATTCATACTGCATCACTGGCAGGCACAAATCGGACGTCAGCCAATCTGTCAAGGACAACAATCTCGCGACGGGGCAAATCGGCAATGGTGATAACTCTCTGGACTTCAACACGCGGCCTGGGCTCTCGACGTTCAGCGCCCTTTCAATGCATGCTGATGGGCCACCGGAGGTAGACGGGAACGAGGACTTTGGGGGTCTCATGGCACGTCCGCTCGTTATGTTCAACCTTCTCACCAGGATTACAGATTTCATTCCATCGTGTAGTCCGCCATAAAAGGATCCACAGGGAAGGGGAAGAAGGGGAAAGGGAAAAAGGGAAAGGCGCAAGGCGATCACGAGGCACAAGGTAGAAGAATCGTGTTTTCCAGCTACCGAGAAATTATCCCAATTTCCGTTTTTACAGACGATCCCACTACCACAATTTCCTGTCCCTCTAGTCCCGAGTGCCGAACCTGATGAGGGAGACGATGATACCGGTCCGAAAATTTTCACGAAAAAGGAGAAGGAGAAGTTGAAGAAGGAACGAGAGAAGGTCGCTCTGCCTAATATTTTTTTTCGCGCTGTACGCTTGACATTTTCCAGGTCAAGAAAAAGGCCCAGGCAGAGGCAAAGAAGAGCGGTGATGCGGTGGAAGCCAC
>JBBPLX010000363.1:0-26511 GCA_038090015.1 Leccinellum albellum | reverse complement strand
CATAGATAAAGACAGTAGCACGTGACATCACGTGACTGATCATGTGATAGCTGACTAAGCAGGTCACGTGACTTTGAAAAGAAGAAAATAAGTGAAAAAGGTAGGTGAATGAACGGGGTTCGTAACATATAGCATGCTTGACATACTGTGACTCATCTGGTTCTGAAGAACAATATTCAAGATCATCTCAATCTTATGTTCCTTAGATGCTTTGTGATATTGTTTGAGAACTTCCTTCATGGCTAACTTCACCTTTGCAGGCATGTTTGATTCCCTGTACTTTTTAGCTGCAGATTGCAGTGGCTGAGGATCTTTCTGGTGGAAAAGATAGAAAGAATGCTCTAGTATAATGATTATATCTATAAAACCATGAGTGATGTGTTGTAACAATATTCAAAAGAGAACAAAGGAATATACCAATACTAGTTAGAATAATTTGCTGCCATGTCATAGTAGCATGAGTATCCTATGGTCTTTAATTTCACATTTACATAAAGTGAAGCAAATAATGAATTCACCATATGAGGACCTGGAAAGGAAGATTGCCCAACAGAAATATTGGACTAAATAATGAGATGTTAGAGCAGAAAGGCAATGGAATAAATTCACATACTGTCTTGTTGTGAATAATCTAATGACAATTAATGATATTGCAATGTATAAAAAAAAGTGGTAAAGGAGATTCACCATCTATAAATGATGATGAGATATGATCACTTTATGTGATGAATACTTACTGACTATAGTGAATTTAATCATATTATAAATCGGATATTGAAGTTTTGCAGAAATAAAAAACTTACATCCTGCAGGTAATAAAATAATATTTGAAGGGAATATTACATTTGAATGATATATGATATAGAAAACAACTTACAACCTATATACCACACAGTAAATAAAATAGAAAGTATAAAAGATTGAATATAATATATACCATCTATTGAAAATGTAAAAATGCATTGTTAGTAAATAGTGCCAAGCAATATTTCAATACAAATCATACCTTCTACAAAACAAATTATCAAATTGATGTTAAAATGTAGATGTATAGCAAATTACAACCCACAATCTGTAATCAATCACAAGAAGACAAAAGTAAATTATAATAGATATTGAGGTGTAATAGGAGGCCTACCAGCTAAATAAAGCAAGAGATGAGTTAGGTAAATAATTGTAATAAAATATCAAATAACCAACATACAGTCTATAAATTGCACATAAGAAAAATAGATATATATTGCATAGTACTGTGAGAAATGTAATACATGACTGACATTCTGCAATTTATGGAGTAAAATGAGAACATGGTGAATGACTGTAACCAATCTTTAGATCATTTCATAAGATGAAACTCACAAACTGTAATTTGCAAAGGAGAATAAAAAATCAATGGATATAGCATAATTAGCATCAATACTTTCTGCCACTGGCACATTCTACAAAGCACAACTCACTGGCTGTTATTTGCAAAGCAGAATAAACAATAAGTGGACATGGCATGATCAGCATGATCATTCTCTGGCACAACTCACAAAGCACAACTTACACCCTGTTATTGGCAGAGTAGAATGAAAAATGAGTGGATATGGCATGATTAGCAATCATTACTCTCTGGCACATTTCACAAAGCAAAACTTACTCCCTGTCATTTGCAGAGCAGAATGTAGAATGAGTGAACACAGCATAATCACCACTTTCTGGCACATTCCACATGCACAACTCACAAACTGTCATTTCAAGTTGCAGAGCAGAATGAAGAATAAGTGAACATGGCATAATCAGCATCACCACTCTCCACAAAGCACAACTCACATCCTGTGATTTGCAAAGCATCATGAAGAATGAGTGGGCATGGCATAAGCAGCATCACCACTCTCTGGCATATTCCACAAAGCACAACTCACTGGCTGTCATTTGTAGAGCAGAATGAAAAATGAGTGAACATGGCATATCAGCATCACCACTCTCTGGCACATTCCACAAAGCACAACTCACATCCTGTGATTTGCAGAGCAGAATGGAGAATGAGTGAACATGGCATGATCAGAATTACCATTCTTTGGCACATTCCACAGTGCACAACTCACTCCCTGTGATTTGCAGAGCAGGATGAAGAATAAGTGGACATGGCATGATCAGCATCACCACCATAACTCTCTAGCACATTCCACAAAGCACAACTCACTGGCTGTTATTTGCAAAGCAGAATGAGGAATAGATGGACATGATATAATTAGCTTTACCACTTTGTGGCATATTCCACAAACCACAGCTCACTTCCTGTCATTTGCAGAGCAGAATGAAGAATGGTGGACATGACATGATTAGCATCACCACTCTCTGGCACATTCCATAGTGCACAACTCACATACTGTCATTTGCAGAGCAGAATGAATGAAGAATAAGAGTAGACATGGCATGATCAGCATCACCACTCTCTGGCACATTCTACAAAGCACAACTCACTCCCTGTTGTTTGCAAAGTAGGATGGGTGGACATGACATGATCAGTATCACCACTCTCTGGCATATTTCACAAACCACAGCTCACTTCCTGTCATTTGCAGAGCAGAATAAAGAATGGTGGACATGACATGATCAACATCACCACTCTCTAGCACATTCCACAAACTACAACTCACATACTGTCATTTGTAGAGCAAAATGAAGAATGAGTGAACATGGCATGATTAGCATTACCACTCTCTGGCACATTCCATAAACTACAACTCACATACTGTCATTTACAGAGCAGAATGAAGAATGAGTGGATATGGCATGATCAGCATCACCACTCTCTGGCACAAACCACATTCCACAACTCACATACTGTCATTTTTAGAGCAGAATGAAGGATGAGTGGACATGGCATAATTAGCATTACCACTCTCTGGCACATTCCACAACTCACAAACTGTCATTTGCAAAGCAGAATCAAGAGTGAGTGGATATGGCATGATCAGCACCACCACTCTCTGGCATATCCCACAAACCACAACTCACATACTGTCATTTGCAGAGCATCATGAAGAATGAGTGGACATGGCATGATCAGCATCACCACTCTCTGGCATATTCCACATTCCACACAACTCACTCCCTGCCATTTGCAGAGCAGAATAAAGAATGGGTGGACATGACACAATTAGTATCACCACTCTCTAGCATATTCCACAAACCACAACTCACTGCCTGTCAATAGGTGGACATAATATAATCAGCATCACCACTCTCTGGCACAAACCACAAACCACAACTCACTCCCTGTTATTTATAGAGAATAGAATGAAGAATGAGTGGGCATGGCATGATCAATATTACCACTCTTTGGCACATTCCATAAACCATAACTCACTCCCTGTCATTTGTAGTGAACAGAATGAAGAATGGGTGGGCATGGCATGATCAGCATCACCACTCTCTGGTATATTCCACAAAGCACAACTCACTTCCTGTCATTTGCAGAACAGAATGAAGAATGAGTGGACACAGCATGATTAGCATCATCCTTCTCTGGTACATTCTACAAACCACAACTCACATACTGTTATTTGCAGAGCAGAATGAAGAATGGGTGGATATAGCATAATTAGCATCACAACACTCTGGTACATTCCACACAGTACAACTCACATACTGCCATTTCCAAGGAAATTTTCATTATACAAATTAAAATATGATTATCTTTATACATTTGTAAATATAAATGGCTTACTTTCTACATGTTCCATAGTTGCATGCAATTAATTAGCACAACTCAAATTTTGTGTTTGATCTGACTTGAATGAGATTGCCTTACCCAGCAGTGTGGAAACCATCTTGCCAGGTCTCCATGAATGTTGTTAATTTCATATTGCTGATAATGATCTACAATAGATACAACACTTTTGCATATTATGATATTTGCCTTTGAAGAATATTTAACTTTCTCACTTACTCTTGAATTGCATATTTAATACATAATCCCACATTTGTTTCCTGTGCAGTAACAAATAGCAATTGCAAGGCCTCCTCATTTAGAGCTTCTGCTGTCTTTTCCAATAATATGTTACAACCCTCATTTGAGTTGTGCATTCCTTCAATGGATGCAACCATATGAGCTGATTTATTTATCAGAAAACAGAATAGATACCTTCAATTTGAACACTGCACTTTGGTGCATACTTTAATTTAGAGAGACGTCCCCATACCTCAGCATTATCAAAGATTCCCTTAATGAGTCCATGTGCCTTTGCCATCCTCTTCTCTAGTGGCAGCTTTTTATCATCACCAATTAGTTTGCCCATGGCTACTGTCAACAATGCATCAAACTTTGTGAATGCCACAATGACAGGAACTGGGACAAGTTGTGAGCTCAAGAAAACCTTTCCAAAAATAACATCACCATTTCTTGTATCACATTCATCAAAAAACTTTTCTTCAGAACGTTGGATTGCGCGATCCAATTTATCCATTGGAATACAGTACCTATTCAATATGATGACCAGTCAATGACTCTTTCCACACAGCTCACTGAACTAGTATACCAAATAGCATGGATCCGTTTCTTCAGCACCAACGTGTCCGTACGATCTGCGATGAACTTCTTTAGTCGTTCGAACTCGTCTACAGATCCAGCTTCGAAGCCCCGCGAGTCATGAAAAACGAATTTGTCGTTGCTCCGGAAGATCAATTCGTTCTCGATGTCGTGCATTCCGCGCTAACATGCATTAGTAAGAATGCCCCCCCATGTCCGAGACTCCGGGTCCAATATGCAGGGATACTCACCCCCCTGGATCCCTCAACCTGGGTCAAATCGATCTAGTCGCACGGTTTGATAAACTGGTCACACATAGTAGGTATCAAACAAGGGACGCACCTTGTTGCCTTCTCCATCATAGACCTCCGGGTTTTTGGTAGTGTTACAGATCGCGCGGAGAATAGTCGTCTTGCCAGCGTTCGCGCGCCCAATGATAAGGATCCTGAAGCGGCCAAATTTCTCCCGGATGTTTTCAAAGCCGCCTGTCTTGTTCAACGCCATGTCTGGATTCAAAGTAGTGTTGAATCAACTGTAAAACGTAGAGTTGAAGTAGTAGTCACTGTGAGGGCAAGGGAGGAAAGGGAAGAATGTGCTTCATCAACCGTATCTCCATCTGCTTCCGACATCCGGTTCGGGCAGGTCCAAGTGACAGTGGTCGGATTCCGGGTTGCGCCGGAGATAAAATAATATTCCTGAATTTTGTGGCTAAAAACGCCACGTTGGGCATTGCATAACAGACTGGTGACCGGATTTTCAGAAGTCAGCCAGTGACACCTGGTACGGATGTTCACAGTTGTTCGTAAAAGTAATTGTAATCCACTGAGTTTGCACGTTACACCCGGGATACCTAGGCCTAAGTTAACGTTACACTCCACTGCCTCTTCCACTGTAACTGATCCGAAGCATTTACATAGCGCTTCAGCCAACCGCTGGAGTTTTTCATATAAAAATATTGTATAAAAGATGGAAGAATGACATGTACATGTACATCCATAATCACAAGATCCATAACGTCCTCGAGCGGAAATACGTTTTGAAAACAAAAAAGAAACGTACGGAGAAAACGGAGAAAAGAGGAGATACTAGTAACAAGGCGTGGAATTCGTAGAATGTCATGACCGTCCATGACTGCTTTCACGTCAGGAACTAGTAATAACCAGGAACCCGTAAAATCGCCATGCAACTGTAGGGGGGGGAGGAGGGGATGGCAATGGGGTTTTAAAAAAATGCGAATGTAAGTGGCAAAATGGATAAAATAAATAACCGACAAGGGAGGATGAAGTGATTCATTTCGTATGTATATGCACCACAGGCGCTTGGTTGTTATTCTGAATGTACCGATGGGGTTGGGGTCAGTAATTCGACGAACCGCGCTCCAGACTAATCTGGCGGCCCCTTGTATCAGTCGAAGCTTGAAGACAGTTAACTGCGCAGCCAGATGAAACGTGAGTTCAAAAAGAAAAGAGTCGTAAAGTAAAAAAGAAGGATAAGAAATATCGAGGGGGGCAATGGATACACATCAAATGCGCAGACGATCTTTCAATGCAAGACCAAAAAATGAAGAGAAGAAAGAAGAGATGTCGTGTGCATACGATCAACCCGACCAAGATCTCTCAACGCCCGTGCTCACCTACGTTCAGGAGACGAGTCCTTTCGGATATTCGTGTACGCTGGTGGCAGCTTGATCATCTCAGTCTTGCCTTCCTCCGGCGAACCACTGGAAGGCCTCGCATCTTCGTATTGGATGATGTTAATTGCCTCATCGTCGCCGACTTAAGCGAGCTCAACAGGCCTGATGCAAGAGTTGGAGACTCCGGAGGGTGCATGCCCAAACCAACGAAATCCGAACTAAAAACAAGCTCACGTTTGGGTATCAAAGAACGCTGATCCAAGGACGTCATGCCGGACAGGGGCACACCGAACTCGTCCCGTGGTGGGGAGAGTACGTGGCCACGTCCAAGCGTACGGCAGAGCCGTCCACAGTGTCAGGAGCCCACACCTCGCATGGACTGGGGCAAAGACTGGGACTGGGAGAACGATATCGTGAGCGAGGTAGGGCTCGGGCGGGTAGGGCGGTGACTGGAGTTGGACAGTGGCTCGTCGTCTGTGGGATCTCCATTCACGAGATCCACCACTGGTCTCTCCTTGCTGCGCGAGTTAGACATGGCCTTTCGCTGGATGATTAAACCATGGCGAGGTCCAGGATAACGATAGCTGCAAGACCACTGATAACGCCGCCTAAATGTGCAAGTTGAATGGCTGATATCGAGAAAAGAAGCTGAGCGACTTACCAGCTATGGCACCTATGTCGGTGGAACTCAAGATCAAGATGAGTATATGCACGCCTCCACACCTTGTCTACTGACCTGTGACTACTACCTCCAGCCCCCGTTCCGCTGATACTCGCGGGACAGGTACCACCCACGGGAGGTCCCGCTGTGCACGAAGCGGAAATCCTCGTAACACGCCAACTGCTCAGATAAAGGCCCACAGAAACGTCATAAAACGAACTGCCCTGGTCCCAAGACCACGGTCATCCTCAGCTATTACCGGAAGAGTGGAACATGCGCGAACGGTGGGTCCAGCTGAACTCATTCCCCATGTCTATTATATTAGCGAGGGTGTCCACTTTCGAGAATAATTCTCTGGCGGGGGTGATGATGATGCCTTGAAAGTTACTAGACGCGGATGAGATCGACGACGAAGAGGCAAGCGAAAGAAAGTTCACCCCAGTACTTAGACGGATCCCACCACAACCTGCTAGCATTACACGGGACGACTTGGTTTGGGGGGTAGATGTTGTAAGGGACTCATCAGGTGAGATGCTCTGGCTTGTGTTGAAGAAATTTGAGTTGGAGCTGTTGGTCATGGTCACAACTACGCTAATACCACCCGTGCACGCCAAGGCCTGAGCTATCGCTCACCTAGGAAGGGAAACAAGCATGATAGAAAAGCTAGGATAGACGTAGCTACTCACGGCTGCGACGAGCTGGGGGTCGACGGGGTGTTTGAGCTGCAGGTTGACAGAGGATGCGTCTCCAGGAAACTACGGTCATGCAGACATCGACGATGCTGTAAGGCGGTTCTCCAGGCGGAGACCAAAAGCGGAGGGGACGACAACTCCCATTTGGCAAAAGGTTTGTCGCTTGTTGCACACCGCTCAGTACCTGCAACATTATAGGTATCGTAGAGGTATGAATGAACCCCCAATTTCCTCAATGGAAAGGTCGATGTTAAGTAATATCCGCCTGCCTATACTCTGGAATGCCTGGCGTCCCCGGATCAATAAGCGCGTACAGATTCTGCTCCAGTAAGGGCATCACGCTCGTCATCTTCCTAGTTACCGGGTCTTGATCATCAGGTGCCCCGATATACCGAAGGATGGACGAGCTGAGCCCCCGGTGATGCTCGAGTTGGCCACGTTCGGCACCCTTCACATCCAGCGATTATCGACTGGCTGGGTGGCGTTCAAGACGACAGAGTAACGTTGCTCGGGAAATATTAGTATTTGCAGTGAATCTACGAGGACCAGCTGCGTCTCGACTCCATCGGCCGAGTTGATAATAGTCAAGTTGTGTCCATCGATGAAGAGTGTGAAGCAGGGATCACACAAGATGGTGACTTGAATGACCCGGGAAACACACCGGTCTGTAAGAGTAGCATCACTTGTCTCTTGGAAAGCGATGTCACTATTGACGAGAATCAAAGATCAGATGCATTCACTTGCCGTTCTTCCCATCGTACCAGTTTTGATAGCGATCATGGGAATCGTAGATAGCGAGAGGCCCTCTCAACCCGTCACATGCTTCCGAAGAGTAATGAGAGTGGTACCAATACGTTCCCGTTTGATCGTTTGCCGCAAATTGGTAAAGGGAGGATCCGTTCTGCAATATCTGTATGAGAACAATGTACCATCAGCGTAGTTGGTACTGTCTTGATAGATTCTATGCCAATGCTATAAGAGATATCAGCATCACTCAAAGTCTTCCATTTCATGCATACAACGCTGGTGCTCAACTACGTCTCCGCATCCGTCAGCTAGCATGGAACTCAAATCAGACAAACAACGACCATAGGCAATAGACATACTTTATTAGCCACGGTCAGTGGTCCAGGGAAGGTGCCTCCGAGCGTAGTCCTAAAACAGGATGGATAGAATAGTCGACAAGGGACTTAGTATGAGCGCAAGCAACCATCCGGAGCGGAGAATCCGTTGACGATGACAAATCACGTGACCATGTTAATATCATCGAACAACAATATTCGTGATGCGTCAAACTAATTCTCTCAATGACCACGAAAAGCGTACAAGCTGCTGCAATTTCCAGTAGCACATCCCCGGCCACCCACCTTTTTGCTACGTCCAAAGCCAAGGAGTTTGCGGACTTCTCAAAACCCTACAAAAATGAGGCGTTTGTGCGATTGCGGAACTCAACGCTCTGTCTCGTTCTGCTCGTTCTGCTCACATACTTGCTTCCTATCCCATCACTGTGGACAGCCCTCAGCGTCGTCCGCAGACACGGTGTTATCGATACTTTTTGGGTGGTTTGCACTGCCGGTATGTCATTGTGCAGAGCCGACGTTGGATGTCAAACTAATATGGACTTCTTTCTATCAGAGGTCGCGTTGTCGGGCTTGCTTGCACTGAATCTCATCCAGGCTACCATCGCGATACAATATCCACGAAGTCCACTTCCTCCTGTTCCTTCAACGCCCGCTAGAGGCCCGCTAACCCCCCCGGGTCAGAAAAAACGGCGGTCAACCCTACCTCCTAATGTGAGCATTCCCTGGTTGTGTTCTTGACCTTCATGTCGATGCTAACGTTGGAGCATTGTGGTCGCTTCGATAGACGAGTCCGCAGACGCAGCGTTCCTTTAGTTCGTCATATGCTCTTTCACCTGTTTCGTCACCTTCCCGGACGCTACACTACTCGATGCCTGTTACACCGTCTCCGTTTGGTGTATCACTCGGAGCGTCTATGAGTTCTGCTCCATCAACGCCCTCGCCTTCTCTTGCTGCATACCATGGAAAACATCCTCCTTCGCTCGGTCGTACGTGTCCTGTCCCCTGTAGTATCAAGGTGGGCGATCTTCATTGTGTTGATCCATTTGCAGGTGCATTCAACGGTTCAACGCTCAGTCTCTTGACGGGCGATTCTGATGATGATTCGTGACGCCGCTGATTATTAGAGTCGCACGTCGCCTTCCTTGCCTCATCGGTGCATTTATCGAACATATATTCGCAGTGTCAAATATTGAACGTCTGTTGTAATGGACAGCAAGTTGATTCTTTTGGTGGCGCATCAATCGCTCTGCGCTCAGCGACTCTGGTCACATTATGTTCAGTTTAGTTGCATCAGCATCCGCGAGTTAGTCTTGTTGAGTCAAGCCTCGGGAGGGTTCACCTCTTAGTGAGGTTGTCCTTTATCATCATTCTCCACTTCTGGAAGGCTTCCTCCGAACACATACTTTTCGTTGAACTTGTTCCTGCTGTCCCGAGCTCCCCCGTAATTCTCGGCCAGTGATGCGTCATATGTGTGTGGCACTAGTCAAACGCAAGAATGCAACCGGCTGCTAATATGGGCCCAGGTTACTACTTGTCCAAAGAAACAAGCGGGGTTACTACAAGCGGCTCCGACGATCAAGCTGTTGAGAGGTTGTCATTCCGATTGCACAATAGCTCTTCGGTGGGGAGTCGCATCGGAATCCAGGGATGTCGACCATGAACTGGACCAACGGATTGCTCCCGTGGGTCAGGGTCAATGGCTAGCACGGAGCCACGTGGCTTGGGTGAGGGTGGCCAGGTGGAAGGAGGTCGCCTCGCTTGCGGAACTGCCTTCGAAGTATGATGACATAACGAACAAGGAGGGGAGCTCACCACGTTCATTAACATTCCATCTAGAGCTTGTAATGGCCTCGTGGTCGAATTGGGGGTTCCTTTGTATCGAGGCAGTCAAGTACTTCTTCACGTGACTGTTGGCGTCATACTGACTAATTTGTTAGACGTCGAACTGCAGTGCTCAAAGACTTCTGATGATCATTTCTTCAGTTAAAATGATTACGATGATTCTTTCACTGGTAATAACAGGTGCTACCGCTGACCCACTCGCTCGTCCGGATGTCATAAACAATGGATGCCAAGGGGCCAGCCTCCAGGATAACATGACGGCGTAACTCGGATCACGAGCATTAGCACCCTGAACCACCGTGGGTTTAACAAGATCTCTTGTTCAAATGAATGGTGCAATCACCTCTACCCTGAACGCCGCGTGACTGTTACGAGAGTATGCTGTATTAGCCTTCTCGATGACAGGATGGCACGGGCTTCTTGTCATTGACATTGCCAGAGGTGAGGCCCACAGGTAGCCGATGGCTCGGAGATCAAGGGTCTCACTGTCTAGGGAGCTAATGGCCGTAAATTGGATCGCTTCTTGTTCCTTTTCAGAATGCTTTTACGTCGATGCATGCTGACACGTGTCGGCAGCCCCTCACAGCACGTTCCTTCTGCCTATCCAGGTAACTCTTTGCGGTCATGTACACCGGGTGACATCATGCATTACGGTATTCCCTCCTTAGCGTTAGGATTTTAGTACGAGAAATCAAGTGTAGGACGCCCAACCCCCCGGTATCCTACCTCTTCGTCCGATGGCACTTTGATGGACGGACTTACCTCGGAAGACTTCTGGGTGTCCCGCATCACAGCTTTCAATTCATGTAGGCCTGTTGTGGTGCCTTGTACGATGTTCTACCGACATCATTCTACATCCAGGTTCCGCATTAATCCTTCTGGTGTGGGATTGGCTCATCTGCCTTGACGAGGAAATTACTTGGGTATGGCCGTGCGTGTGTCTGGGAGCCCTTTTATTTTCGTCCATCTTCTCACTGGTGCGGTTTGGGTACTACAGTCAATCCAACTCGGCAATATATAAATGGCTATATCTCATTTGTCGATATGTCGCTCTTGGTTGTCACTTGTGCGTGTAAATATCATTTATCGTGTTGTTCGCAGGCGAGCTCTTTATAAACAGATTCAATGTCCTGTTTGTTCAGAGAATGGAACAGTATGTTCCGTTACCACCGTCAGCTTGCCGAATGTGGTTGGCCTACCAAGGCGTCGTCGTGGAAGTATTCCTAGGACTGGTTGAGGCATTGCTCATGATCAGAAGTAACCATCTTTCTTGAACCTTTTTTTTCGATTTCGAGCATCTTACAGTTTACGCGCTATGGGGCTGCAATAGACGAATATTCGTCCTGCTCGTTCTTTTCATGGTTGTCGAGGTTTCCAGTTCTGTTACCAGCATATCGGTCGCCACAGGAGACACAGTCTTTAATCAACTGTGTCTCTTCAGAAAGCCCCCGCTACTTTTCATGTTCTTTATGTGATTCATCCTTGTTCATCCGCCGACAAATGAGGTTGGAGCTCACCTTATTTGCAGCGTCGCTGCGTTGACCACGCAACTCTTTATCATCATACTCACGATTTACAAAACATCCCCGTGGCGCCGTCCGCAACGGCCGAGCCTAGCCACGTTTGTAGCGAGAGAGGGCAACATCGTGTCGTTTACAATCTGTGGTAAGTATTTCGTCACACCTTTCCAAATATCCTGGTTTACATTTCCCTCTCCGACGGTGGTTGATCATCCTGAAAGCATTACTCACCGCGGGGTCTGTGTACCTTTTGCTCGACACTGGATACAGCGACATCATGTTCTAGTACGTCGCATCGTTCCTGGTCGTGCTGAAACGGCTGCTTCACTCTTCCTTTCTTTTCATGACAGTTGGGTTTTATCGATTCTTTCTGTGTGCGTAAGTTGACTTTGTCTTGCCTCCTTCGTTAAGATACAAGTCACTTCACTTGAATGACGGATTGCCTTTTTTTCAATCCGCAGGGATGCAGACTGGTTCTCAGCGTGCAGCGGTTCTGCCACTCTTCTTATCACGAGGAAATGTCCGTCGTGGACGACGTGTTCTTCACGTCAATCATCGAACAGGAACCCGATGTTTCGGTGTGAGGGACGAGACCGCCCGCTGTGGCTTGTCCGATGCGAGGGCCTGGTAGGGGTGGGACTTGGGAGGGAAGAAAATTAATTATGAGCTTGACATGCCTGAATACGTTGCGCCTCGTGTTCGTCGGATCGGGTGTGACACGTCAAGTGTCGATGAGTCATCGACGCAGCGTACTCACTCCGGGAAATGACACACCAACCGCATGGGTTTCCTCGGCCCAAGGCCCATGGGGCTGCGTAATAATCAAAGTATCAAGGGGACGGGTCTCTATGGGCATTGGTCAGCTTTTCTTTCGTGTTTTTTTTTTGTGTTCGTCATTAGTAGGGAGACTCGGATGCATGTTTATTGTTCGAACTTTCAAGTTGACCCTGCATAGTCAGTACCGGTGATGGGGATTGCTGCAAACCGCAAGCACCGGGTCGTAAGTTAGCAAGAGCGTGGTACATAACTTGAAGTAGTGGCTTCCAATTTAGCAGGCTTTTCGCCTCCGGCTGAATCGCATCGATCGACAGGCTGCAACTCAGGCGATCGCACTTTGACCGCAGGCCTAGGGTCATCTGATCTGAGTCGGACCCTCGCGCGCGCCGAGTCAAAATTACTGTGATCAGAAGGGCAGTGGCATGTTGTGGGTACTATTTGGGTATTTGAGCCATTGTACGGATTGTACCTTTGCCAACCGCCTTTCGATTGATTGCTAAGTCACTTACTGGAGATATGATGGTGATGTGGACATAATTCCCACACTTGACACAAACAGCCCCGAGTTCGGTTGATGCCTGATGCGGCGGCGGCTGAAACATTCTGAAACATTCGCTCGATGGCTTGTCAGGGGCCGCAACGTGACTATATTTTCAGGAGTTCACGTTCAGGCGTCAAGGTCTGGCATATTTGAATTTTCCCGAGCAGCACCCGTGTCCGCCCTTTCAAATACTACCTATATACGGAGTATTCTAAAACTACGCTGACTGTTATCATAAGGCGTTGAAGTTGCCAGTTGAACTACTGAGGTCGAGGAGGCCGCATGAATGTACCAAATATTCCGCCAAATGGTGGTCCAATATTCCGTTCATGCGAATATCTTGCCAGTGAGTACCTAGTCATCTACTTTCGTCGTCTGATTGTCCAGAACCCCCCTGAACGTTTCTTTACGTTGCATCAGTTGCCACTCTGTCGGTCACCATCTGGGATGGACTCCTCACATTCGATGATGAAGTCAATTTTGTTTGGCCGTGCGTCGTCGTATCCTTTGATACGGAAGAATTTTCGGCGACGTGCGCTAATACTACCGACTAGGATGCCACACACGGCGCACGTCAAGTGGTTGTATTTATTCACGAAATACTTTTCGCTGGCTCTGCAAATGCGAGTAATCTACTATCTTGTCCCGAAATGTGTATGTATGATCTGACTCGCCGAGGTTCTTTTTTCTAGTTCGGTGCTCTGGGCAGAGGTGGGCTACCTCGGGAGCCACACGTGGTCGCTTCAGAGCTGTCGGACGTATCGCACCATCGAAATGACCGCGATCGCGTTGATCATGCTGTCCTTTGATGTCGTGTTGCTTCTCCGAAGTATGTTACATCCCCTGATCCTTTTCGGACGAGTTACTCCCTTGCTGATGATCACAATTTTACACGATACGGCCAGTCTTTGCGCTGTATGGGCGGCACAGATGGAGCTGCACCTTCGCATCGTGTGTCGTACTGGCGGAGGTAGTATCGACGGCGGTGTCCATGGCGATCATTATCCCCTTGTCGATGTACGACCCTTCGTGTGGGCTAATTAATCCACCGCGGGCGATGTTGTTGTACGTCATCGGTACGCTCGTGTCGCAAACGATCTTGCTGTGGATGGCGTATCGCAAACGTGAGCGCGTCGTGCGTGCAAGGCACTCAATCGCCTGTGTGACCATCCGTGATGGTGTCGTGGCTTTTATGTTTGTTGCCGGTGAGCGAAACTCAGCTTATATCTCGTACGCGTTTCCGAAAGGTGCTGAGTCGAAGAGCACACACAGTATTTTTCGTGCTTCTATTCATTTGCGTACTCTATAATAGTCCTATGACAAGCCTGACAATCTAGTACGTTCCCCGCTCCACCTCTCCTCCTCCAACACATACTTATTGACACGTCTATGAACAGCTGGCTACCGATGGGTGTTTCTGTGGCCGTATGTTGTCCTTTTTTCATCCGGTTAATCCTTCAGTCACTAATGGGCATTCGGGAACTCACTTCGCTTGCCTTTTCTCTCGAAACCCCTCCGTATGCAGACGTCTCGTATCACCTTGAACCTCCAACGGGCAAACCAAGTCGAATCTATGCAGCAATTCACAACCGAGGTTTGGGGGATGGACACGAGTGCGGATTCGTGTTTTCTCCCTGACGTCCCACCAGTCCGACAACATCTCAGTGCATGGTAATACATTGTGCGTGCACAATGTCGGTTTTACCCTGATTGGCACCGTCGTCGTGGCGTTATAATCTATTCCTTGATGTCACAGCGCCCATCCTGGATCCCCTCCATAGACAGCTTAGAACCAAAGTTAGATCATGATATTAATGATTGTATTAGTTGGGCATTGATTGTATCCTACCGTATGTGGACGTTCACTACTAGTAAGATCTTCGGAAGCTTGTATTGCTTATTCTTTTTCAAATTTATTTTTGTATGTATACACAGCCTCACCAGCAGTCGATCAGTGGCTGGATCCGATGCTTGGGGAAGTGGTTCTCCTGGATTCTCCCTCCTGCATAATAGACATTGAAAGGGGCCAGCATCAGTAGGATGATAGTCCGAATTCCAATTTGGAGAATCGAGAGACGTGGACCGGAACGAGACGAAAATTGTGTCAAGGAACCGTGTTAGTGCTCCTTTGTTCACTCGGCGAAATCGACACACTGAAGTACCTCAGACAGTCACTCTGGTCAGGTGGTCTTTGGTCGAACGAGAAATATGGTGCGGAGAGGAGATATTGTACTCCAGGTCGTTCAAGCTGAACGGTTCAAATTGAACGCGGATAGATATACATCGCCGGTTAACATTGTTCAACGTTTCTTTCATGTGACGCAAGTACTTTGTCAGCCGCTGCCCGGCCAAGACCGACGAGGCCGCACATCGTGATTACGTAAAGTTCGAGTTTTTTTTTTTTTTTTTTTCACCAGGGACATCGAACAAGATGATTCATTCCCCCTGTATGGCCCGTCAGCAAACCTACCAGGCTTAGTGGGGAAGGTGATTGAAGGGCGATGAATTCAAATTGCTTGATGGCCCGAGAGAGGCACCGATCATCTTCGCCCACATAGTACTGGCGGCGCTACAACCCCTGATAATTCTCACACTTGCCAACACGGAATAGCCTCCTTATGAAGAAAATGTCACGCATTTAGTCGGTGCAGTTGTCAATGTCAAAATTTATGTGTTTCGCTGCGTCGCAGGATGATCGATGATCGTAACCGACGTAACGTTGCTTCTTTCGGGATACGTCCATGCAAATATTTATAAAGACTGTAAGCTAGTACTCGTTGCTTGATATTTTCTCACCCGGCGTCGTGCCAGTGGAATATTCTTTTTAGTCACGACTCCGACTGCGTATGTGCTTTCGAGCACACTCCAGTGGATAGGATTCCCAACTACGACCATCGCGATCATTGAAAGAAATCGAGGTCGATTCCCCCTTCTAACCAAGTCAAGGACGTACGCCGCATGAATGCACAAATTGCCCCAGATGGCATCCAAATATTTGAAATCGGCAGGTACATTGCCGGTAAGTGATTGTACAATCATCGAAGTTCGTTTGTCGTACGAGGCGACTGGAATATTTTTTAGCTCTGACTTTGACAGTCAGTCTCTGGGATGGACTCATTACGTGCAACGACGAAGTTACTTTTATTTGGCCGTGCGTCGTCGTATCCTTGATGCAAGGCCATACGGAACTTGATTTTCGTTGTATATTAGGATGCCACATACGGCCTACGTCAAGTGGCTGTTTCTCTTTAGGAAATACTTTTCGCTGGTGACGCAGATGTGAGTACCTGCTCGCTTCATTATACGCTGTGGACCTGAACTGTGTTTAGCGCGGTGCTTTGGACTGAAGTGGGATACCTCGCAATTCATCCCATGTCCCTCTATGATTGTCGACTTTATCGTGCCATCGAGATGATTGCAATTGGGCTGTTGACACTTTCATTCGACATCGTTTTGCTTGTTCGAAGTGCGTTCCCTCTAGTTTTGGACGTTCCCTCCTCTGACAACACTACCAGTTTATGCTTTATATGCACGGGATCTGTGGAGTTGCCTGTTTGCATCCTGCGCCGTCCTGACAGAAATCGTTTCGACAGCTATCTCCCTCTCGATCATCATTCCCACGATGATGTACGACCCAGCTTGCGTACTGATCCAACCGCCATCGGTGATGTTGTTATATGTCCTAGGTACGATGGTATCGCAGACCGTCCTACTGTGGATGGCGTATCGCAAACGGCAGCGGGTCGTCCAACCAAGGCATTCCATCGCCTGCGTCACCATTCGCGACGGTATCGTGACGTTCGTATGTATCGCTGGTGAGCGAACCGACTATTCATTTGTGTTTCCGATTGAAAAGCTAAGTTGAGATGTGCTTGCCAAGCATTTTTCTTGCTGCTTTTTATACTTGTGCTCTACCACAGCCCGGTCGCAGGTCTGTCTATCTTGTACGTCCCGTTACGCCTCTCTTCGCCACCTGGACGGCCTTGTTGACTATTCTATATGAAAAGCTGGCTCCCGATGGTTCTCTCTATTTCTGTATGTCGCCCTTTTTATATCGTCCACCGCAAGTGGACATTGATGTCCTCCCTCGCTCTCTCGTATAGACGTGTCGCATCGTTTTGAACCTCCAACGCGTCAAGCACGCCGAATTACCTACCCAGCAATTCACGACAGAAATATGGGGGCTTGATATCAGCAACGATTCATATAGTCTCCCCGACGCACCAGCGTGGTAACTACTTGGGGCGGGCACACCCGTTTGATTAAAAAAAAAAAAGAGAAGGAGCTTTCACAAACATGCATTTAGTTGAACGGTGATATTCAAGAAAACTGTATTCAATGATATACATATGTATCATCCTAGTCTAGACAATACCCAACGGCTGGGTGTTGTCTAGCATCGGGAAGTCGCTTCAGGCCCTCATATTTTATTCGTTTTTATCTGCATCTCCTGATAGTACGACCCTCCCAGACGGACGCTGGCAAGAGACTGATAGTTCTGACCAGTAAGCATTGAGACAAGGCACGGATAATTCAGAGGCGCTTCAGTAAAGCACGCGAGCATTGCCATCATAGATAAATATAATTCACTTAAGACAACCAGAACGTTAGATACTTAGCTATCTCAACACACGATCAGAAGCGGCACATATAAATCCAGCCCTTCCGTGCTGACCTCCTACGAGTCCAGGAATATATTATGTACGAGTTGTGCTACTATGATCGGACCCCGCGTCATCAATCAATCTGGCTCATCCGACCATGATGTGGTCTCACTCTTCGACACTAGCTTTCATCATATGTTTTCTATCTTTTGCATGCAGGTGAAAACAGACCAACACGGTAGCAGCAATGTCTGCACATAACCCGCATTCTCGCGATGATCGCATCCACATTGCACAGCACATCCGATCGCGTACAGTGTTGTGTGCGCTCGACCGTTTATTCGATGTGCTATATATATCCCCGGAACCACCGGAACCACCTCTCGAGCCGCCGTAATCTCATCGGGCTATTCATTCACTCAATTCTCGGTTGATCGACTCACAGTCTGCAAGGTTCTCGTCAAATGGTGAATTGAAGTGGTCATCGTATAAGTCAAGACAGTCACTTGTCCCCCCACTGCCACTGCCACTGCCGCTGCCAGGGTTCCCTCAGTTCGGCATCGCCCCAGGCCGTCCGCGAACAAGTTCACTGATCAGTCACTGGCGTATCGGCCTCCCAAGGTGGCCCCTTTCCCCTTCACTGACGGGACTGGGTGATAACTACCGCTGATGGTTATCAGTGTGATGGTAACAATTCGAGGGACCCTATTAATCACTTTTGGGCATAGTGTCAATTGATCGTCACAAAGGTGCTCCATATCTTAAAACAGAGTGAATAATGCGGTTGGGGTGCCAGAATAGCGCAAGCCGTGTGTTCTAATTTAAAGAAAAATCGGACTCGTAGTACCGCATTCATCTCGATTTTAGATGACCATTTACCGCAAGTCCGTAAGTCCTATCGAACGTGAGGCACGCTGCACGGGAGATGTGAAATTCCATCTTGATATCGATTTCATTTCCGGATTCATCACGATCCCAAGACTATAAATTCAGTACAGGGCAGTCAGAAACGACGTGTCCGTGGTTGAGGCAATGATTATTGTATCCGGTTGCCAGTGACTCAGTCTAGAAACAACTGCAAGGTTACTAGCGTTCTTTACTGCCACAGACATGCCATCGATTTGTTCTGCCGCCATCAGACTTCGAGCTTCGCAGCGAATTCAGCAGTACTAGATAAACACATATCAATGTCCTCCTCAGACGGTCTATCTACTTCTCGACGTTCTCGTAGAGTAGACGGATACTCTGTCGGAAGAGTAGTGTGTCAGGATGGATCAGTACTGTTACAATTTGGTTAAAATCAAATTAGAAAAGGTGCTGCTGACCATCTGCAAGACCTCCAAAGTAACACGTTAGAGCCTTCAGTTTACTAGACATCCACTCCTCCTCCACCTCTACCATTTCCATCGAATCTTGGTTCACCGATGGTCTGCAGTCCGTTACTAGCGCCGATATCTCCTCAAGGTCCATATTTCGAGGTAAATAATAAGCTACGTTGTGAGTGATTTTTCGAGTGAGATGGAAGAGGTCGACACCATGAACCGGCTTCATACTTGCAAGACTGAATGCCGGGTGACATTCAGGAGAGCCATTGGTCTGCTCGCCAACGAGTTGGACGTCGTTTCCCTGTAGCAGATAGTCTGGACCTCCCCAGGGGGGACTGAGAAAGACAATATCGATTGGCCGTTTCTCGGCCGACCGGGAAGAAATGTACGCGTGCGCGAACGAGATGTAGTCAGCCAGGATGAATTCAATGCGGTCGGCGACGCCGTATATGACTGCGTTGTGTCTCGCGAGGGCTAAGCGTACAGGAGATATGTCCAGTGCAATCACTATTTGAGTAGAATGTACGTCAGATAAGGATGAGAAAGATTCAGTACGTGCTCTCACCATGCTCGCACGTCTTGGCAAACGCGATGGCATTTCCGCCGACTCCACAGAAAGCGTCGAGGATCGTGTCACACCGACACCGCTCTGCAATCTGGTTCGCGATCAGCTCCGGGGTGATGCTGTACCACCCTTCCTCGTCTAGCAAGCATCCTTCGTCATAGAGGGAGAAATAGCGTTTTCGCTGGGAGAAGTCTGCATGGTGAACGATGAGAGGGTACTCGGTGGAGGGAGAGTTCCGTACATTTTTTCAGGTGCTCTGGGACTTGGGAGGCGGCTTCGTAGCGGGGTACGAGACCCGTCGCATCGTATGCGTGCCACTGCGGGCCGAGCAATCCAACCTGAGGGGGCTTGCTTCCACCGTCAGTAGCCTGAGGAAGGTCCACCTTCGCACTCGCGGTGATCGTCATCGAGTTGCATTGGCTGGGGATTCCTTCTGCAACGTTCTGCGATGAGTCCGACGCCTTATTTTGCTGGAATGCTAACTTGGTGAAGCGAGATAAACCTGACAAGTGTTTAGTTTGTTTGCCCATACATGAACTTGCAAGTGTTAGTCTGCGCGCAGAGTTACTTATGTAAACAAACGAACAGAAGCGTTGAACTTGACCTCAACCCTCTCGTTCAATGTCATTCCAATCTCAACTGAACAGCGATCACTTTGAAACGATGTGGGTTTACATAAAATCGGATGGTCTACTCTTGAATCTGGTCTGCGACTTGTATTTTGATTCACGCCGATGACATTGTGATATGGAACGCCCACCCATATAAAAAGTGACGATTTCCCCGTTCTTCCTCGCCCCCTCAAGCTCGGCGATTCCTCAAGTCCATCTCGACTCTCGCTCATTCAAGATGTTCGCCGTCTCGTTGACCTCTCTTGTCTTCCTTCTTTCGATTGTCCGTTCGTTGGACGCAATTTCTCTCGCGTCTCATCCCCGCTCTCGAGTTAGCGCGAGATCTGACAGTTCCGATTCCCCGCGTGTCATCGATGCTACCGACGGCGAACTTGTGATCACGAACAAAATGATTGCTCCCGACGGATGGCTCCGAAGGTTTCTTTCTTTCTTTCTGCCTTGCACTTCGTATTGACACATATCTACAGTGCTTCCCTGGCCGGTGGTACTTTCCCTGGCCCCCTCATCAAGGCACAAAAGGTTCGTGGCTCATCGGTGATCTTTGTTATGTGCCCATGACAAGCAGTGTGCGACAACAGGGCCAGGATTTTTCCATCAACGTCATCAATGACCTCAAAGACACCACCATGGAACTAACGACTACGATTGTGAGTTTATTGTGTGTCTACTTCCTATCTGTCTTCTGAACGGGTCTTTGCCTTCAGCATTGGCACGGAATAGCGCAAAACGGGTCTAACTGGGCCGACGGCGTTGCTTTTATAACTCAATGCCCGATCGTACCTGGCGGGAATTTTCATTATCGATTCAATCCTGGAGATCAATCGGGCACATTCTGGTACCATTCTCATCATGCATTGCAGTACTGCGACGGACTTCGGGGCCCATTGGTAATCTACGACCCTCATGATCCCCATGCTCACCTGTACGACGTTGATGATGGTTTGTATACATCATTCATTTATTCGGGCCGCCTACCTTAGTGATCTTGCTTTCACAGAGAACACGGTCATAACACTTGCAGATTGGTGAGTTTCGCATGCTCTGTATTCTTTTTCTTATATAACCCACCCACAGGTGGCATATACCCGCTACACAGCTCAATTTGCCCTACACTTCCAATGCGACCATTATCAACGGAAAAGGACGTCATTCGGATGGTCCCAAAACCCCTCTTTCAGTTCTAAACGTAGAACAGGGCAAACGCTATCGCTTCCGTATTGTCGGTTCCTCCTGTGACTCGTGGTTCAATTTCACTATCCATGGCCATCCAATGACGATCATCGAAGTTGACGGTGTGGAGACGGTTCCAGAACAAGTTGATTGGCTCCCGGTCCTGGCTGGGCAACGATACTCTGTTGTGGTTACCGCTAATCGACCGGTCAACAACTACTGGATACGTGCATTGCCTAGTCGCGGCAATCGAACTTTCATCAATGGGTTGAACTCGGCAATTTTGCGTTACGCTGGCGCACCGGCACGAGAACCAACGACCACCCTAGGACGGATGGTTTCACACTTTGAAGAGAGTCGACTGCGTCCTCTTGAGATTATCCCCGCCCCCGGCGTCCCTGAACTAGGCAAAGCAGATGTTGTCCTCAACCTTGTGGCTACATACAGCAACGACACCTTCTCAATCAATGGAGTTCGCTTCGCGGCCCCGCCAACACCCGTCCTTCTTCAAATGCTAAGCGGCGCTCGTCATCCCACGGAATTTCTTCCTAGCGGCAGCGTCTATGAATTACCTAGGAATAAAGTTATCGAAATTAGTATACCCGCAAACGAACTGACGCCTGGAGGTGCTATTGGTGGCCCGGTCAGTGACTTCCGGGGACAGATGTGTTCCGATCATTTACTGAGATCCATCACAGCACGGCATGCATCTTCATGGCGTGAGTCTCTCTTTCCATTGATTGTGGTGACTGCTGAGGGACAATGCAGCACTTCTTCCGTGTGATTCGCACGTCTACCAACAGCACACCCAACTTCGTCAACCCTCTGAGACGGGATACGGTTTCGATGGGCTCGCAAGCCCAGAATTCCAACATCACGATACGGTTTACGACGAATAATCCTGGCCCGTGGATCTTCCATTGGTGAGCATCGGTTGACAGACTATAACTACCTATCCTGAGACATTCTCAGTCATATCGATTATCATCTACATCAGTACGTACCTTGGTTAATCTTTTTCATCTGTTGACCCCCAGTGTTCAGTGGATTTGCTGTGGTATTGGCGGAGGCGCCTGATGAAGCTGTCATACAACAGAATAGTGTCTTGCCGAGTGCGTGATCAACTTCGTCTCCGAATTTGGGTAGCTCTTTTTAATCGATGATCGATGGTAATATACAGGTAGCTGGAACGAGTTGTGCCCGACGAAGATGCGGGAAGCCACAGCACTTTTCAATACGACGGGCCGGTTCGACTTTGCTGCCCTCAATCTCAGTTCTTCTACAACGACAAGCAGTCCCGCGGCTGGATCAGGCACGGCTCTGACGGTCTTAGTGTCCAGCGCAGTCAGCCCTGTGACCGCTTCCCCTGCGATGGCTAGTCTGTTGTCCAGCCTTGGGACAGCTACTCTCGCGACGGCCAGCCCGCTGTTCAACCCGCTCATCCTGGCGACGCCTTTCCCTGAGGATACTAGCACCGAGCCGCCGGTGTTCAGTTCGCTGTTCAACACTCTCATCCTCAACAGGACGAGTTCTGATATGGACTTGAGCACACCCGTGGCGTTCTCCAGTGCAGCCAGCCTCAACATGCCTTCCCCTACGGATATTAGCGCCAAGCCGCCAGCCTTCAGCTCGCCCCCTGATGCGCTTGGCTTCAACACAACAAGTTCGTATACAGACGTTAGCACGATGCCTCCGACGTTTAGTTCGCTGTCCAGCTGGTCATACTAAGATTCTTTCGTGTGCACCTCGATTGTTCGTCTCTTGCTATTGACTATTTTCATAGTGTTATGCACTGCGCATACTACGGACGATCGATACAAATATTATTATCGATATTTCTTCCCAATCCTACGTTACATTCTCGTATAACTATACTATTATACCCTAGAACTGTCATCATTCCATATTCCAACGTCCGCCAGCCCACTATAATATATAGGCTGAATACCTCGAGTTATTTGAAATCCTTCCTTGTTCCGATTGTTTGCGCCTGAATTATGTGCAATGCTGTTGACAGTGGCAACCTTGTTTCAAAAGAGTCTACCAACGCCAATTGGTGAGGGAAAGCTGTGATTGATCTTTGGTGTGCAATATATGGCCGGTAACCAATATGTTCGATTGTGGGATTCTAGATGTAGTCGCGATGAACTCTGAACGTATGCGATGAGCGAACAGCGAGAGAGTGCCTGATACGTCTCTGAGAATGAATCTGCCAGCGACATGAGCGCGGGCGGTTGATAAGAGATCAGGGACCATGCGGGTGGCGAGCTCCGTTTATCCGAATCTTTCGTCCTTTATTGGAAGTGACCTTCTATCAGCGATGGGATGATCTACAATTATGGGACCTGGTGTACCCGTATCCTGGCACTGTTTGATCGATTACCATGGATCCATGTGACTATTATTACGATTAGCACTTACAGGGACCGGGGGGGCGTTACAGCAGCCTCCTCGTCCCACTGTTGCCTAGTGCAACGTTCAAAATAGGCCCGACTCACCGACATACCGCTGACCGAACACACTGACAATCCCGTCCTGGCCTTGTACAATGATATACACTCTCTGGGTCTTTTCTTCGTTGTGCGAAATCGTATCAAAGACAGGGTGAGCAAAAGCTTCCGTCAGTACAGAGATCTACTAGCAGGACTAGGAAATCGTGAGGCGGTAGTAGAACACTAAGTTACATACCAGCTTTTCCGCATCAAGCCGACTTTGAACGTCGGTTCCGACTACATATTAATCAAATGTTGGAGGAATTCCGCGGCACCTAGCATAGTGCTATGAGCCGTTCACGACTCGGAGGCAGGAGGCGGTACAAAGGCTGGGGTTTGCGATTTTGAACGACGCCGTTGAACTGCCAGTGCCCACTGCCAACCAGCCAGCCAACTCACAGACCGTTGGAAGAGTTCTCCGGTGATTAGAACTGTGCCGGGTGGCGTCCGTCGTCCACGGGAAGAATGGAGATGGGGGTGGTGTGGTAAGTACTTACTAGGTGATACAACAGCTCGATTTTCTGCATGCTAGCTCGTTCCCTGGTCGGACCGATCAACCGACTTCGGAGGGCCAAGTCACGGGACACTGGCTGCCAAAGTTGACATGAACATCGCTCTAATGGGGCAAGCCTTCTTTGCGCGACCATGCGCTTGTCAAACTTTCAAAGGGCGTGTTCGCCTTTGATGGGCTTGTGCTTGTGCTTGATTGCACGTTACATCGCCCAGAATCCACTAGGAAAAGGTCGGTAGTCATTTATCTTGCCGCGACTTAGTGCTAACCCCTTCCCGTTTAGCGGATGCGCCATTGGTCCTGAGAAAACTGCCATAATCGGGCTCGGTTCATTTCGAAAGCTCAGGTAGGGTTCACAGGTGCAGTGTCTAGTAGCCGGGTAGACGTGTCATATCGAAGTAGACGGAGTACCTGACGTTCGAACTTCACCCGCACCGACCTGAATTCGTTGCTCGGACGACTGGATTGACTTCATTCAGTATCATCAATCACCCTTCATATATCCAGCAAACGACTGGGATTTGTAACTATCTGAGGGTCTCGGTCGGTCGAAGACAACTTAGTGCTCGCTGCTAGGGGAGGTGCCAGTGTCCGGCCGCTTGTTCTTGAAGGAAATTTTCGACTCGATCAAATGGATAAATCAGTGGAATCCGTCGCCAAGGTCAGTACACATATATGTGGTTCCACCGCGTTGCGCCGCAAGTACTGATGCTTAAAGCTATACCCGTCAAAATCGACGGTACCAATGTGTGCACGGCCGCATTATACCATGATTCAAATATTAGCTCAAATAAAATGGAGCCAACCGCGCCGCTACCGCAATTGGCTAGCACCCTCATGCTGGACTTCTTGCGTAGGCTTTTTTCATACAGACTGGCCTCGCCGCAATATCTTTTTTGAAACACTATGAATGGTGTTCGGACAACTTTTGGCTATCCATATCCCTGAATTCAGACAGACTAGTAATGAAGCGATAGGCACGGGAGTCGCTGTGATCGTGCCTCGCTGCTTACTTATCTGCCACGTGAACTGGTAAGCCTGCATCTCCTCTATCCACTGAACAAGATAATCCAGGTCATTCATCCCTTTCCAGATCACGGAGCTACGATCAGCCCGTATGGTTGTACGTGTACCTGAGATGCGGCGCTGCCTCGTGAGGCACTTTCCAGCATAGCATACAGCTACTAGAGTCGGCAACAGAGGGCTGGACTCTTCCTGTCAGCTTATCGGATCAGTTCTTCAGCCTGGGCCAGTGAAGGTCGCCGTAGATCAAACCTTGGCCTGCCCCTCTATAAGAAAGACACACATATTGGCTCGCCAACTAGCGGTTCATATCATCTCCCTGGATGCTCTCACTGTCTATCCTTACGTCTTTGTTATTTTCTCTCTCTAATGCGTGGCGGTTGCCCACTTTTCTGGACTCTGGACCAGCCCCCTTCGAAGAGTTGGTTGCGGATCCGGGGGACGTGGTGGGTCCTGTGAGCGATCTGCATATCGTGAACAAGGTTGTCGCGCCAGATGGGTTCAACCGTTCGTAAGTTATCTTTACTTTCGCATTGTATTCCGTTCCTGATCGCTTGTAGAGCGACCCTCGTTAATGGTGTATTCCCTGGCCCATTAATCCAGGCCAACAAGGTGAGGTCTATGAGAATATTCGGATTAGTGTTTGTAATCATATGACTTTCCAGAACGATGATTTTGTCCTCAGAGTTTTTGACGAGCTTACAGACACCAGCCAGATTGTGGAAACTAGCATCGTAAGTGTTATATTAGAATCCGCACATTCGGACGTCTTCACTACCTCCCACAGCATTGGCATGGGATTTTCCAGCACAAGTCCAATTGGGCTGACGGTGTTGCATCTGTCACCCAGTGTCCACTTCTTCAAAACGAAGCATTTACGTACCGATTTAATGCCAGGGGTCAGACCGGAACATATTGGTAT
>JBBPLX010000362.1:0-26525 GCA_038090015.1 Leccinellum albellum | reverse complement strand
CTTCGCTGTCTCTGCGTTGATCAAAGGTGCGAAGTGTTTCAATGCGACCTCCGGGTCATTGGTCGCCACATGGGCTATTCCGGGCGGTTCACTGGAGCACCCTTCTATCGTACAATCATCGAACCAAAGGTTTATTGCCGTCACCGCATACCGTTCATTATCCTTTTGGGATGCCTCAACCTACAAGCAAGTTGGCCGTGTAATCGAGCACAACAGTGGTATTTTCTTCTTGGCGCTCTCCCCCAATGATGATCGTGCTGTCACTGGCGACGAAAGTGGAAGAGTTACGGTGTGGAGTCTCCGTGACATCCTTCCGGACTCGTACTTTACACAACATGTAAGCGCTTCCACTGCTAAACATTGGCCAATTTAATGGATCTCCCTTCTCCCCTCCATTCTCTCTGCATTGTGAGTGTGTTCGAGGACCGATTCAGTTCCTTTCCTGACCCTTCCAAGAGTCACAGTTGCCACTCACACAAAACAGCAACAGCGACGCGACATTCGAAGCATCAACCCAGAATAACTTGTCCCGAGTGGAACGAGTTCTAACAACAGATATGTTTGATCCCTTGAATCCTTCTCTCCATCGTGAGCGTGTTTAAGTTTTTATTTCTTGCTTCACCTGACCCTTCCAAGAGCCGCAATTGCCGCTCATGCATATCAGTGAGGTGACATTCGAAGCGTGGACCCAGGGTGACTTGTCTCAACTGGATCAAGTTCTAACAACATACATGTTAAATCCCTTGGATCCTTCTTTTCACGCGCAATTTCTTGCTCAACGCTCTCTTATTCGATCCCGTTTGAAACAGTTTGGCCTGGCCATTGACGATGCAACAGAGGTAACCCTTCTACTATCCTCTGTAGTCTGGTAGGCTCGTATTGATTATTGTATATCAGTCTGTTGAGGTTCAGAGATCCGCTATCGGTCAGATAGCACTCACGATAGCTCGCGCTGGTAACGGCGAGCATGACGCTGCCATGCGCATGTTTGACCTCGTGTTCATTAACGACGTCTCGACCGATATCAATCTCATATTATTGATTAAGGTATGGGATCATTGTTGTTTGCTGTTACTTATAACGTTGTCTAATTACACTCAGGCCATCGTCCTATTCGAATGTGGACGACACGATGAGGCTATTTCGCGAGTCGAAGACCTGATCAGCATCGCCGACGAGGGGACGATGTACATCGCTGCTCGGGTAAGTAATTACTAGGATTACCAGTGCGAGATGATGATGATCAGGGTGTGCTTAGGCTCAAATGCTCCTCCTGCTTGCTGGCATGTCATTGAAGGAAGGCGATCATGAGCGGGCTGCGGAGTCGCTTGGGCGCGCAGGGAACACGGTCATCCCTGAAAATTGTCCCGAGCTAGTCGTGATCTCGCTTGTAAGCTGTTCATTCTCTCTCCATGAACATCTCGACCAACTTAATTTGGAAGATCTTTGGATGGAACTTTGATGGCATTTCTCTCGCAATAGAGCAGCATGTTCAGCAATGCATGAAGGCCTTGGAGTCTATTGGCGACGGTGCAATCAAGTCTGAGAAAGCAGACGAAGCGATTTCAAGCTACACTGCTGCGCTGTCTTTGAATGCTTCAAATCCCACGGGTCTCCTGGTCAAACGAAGCAGAGCTCGGGCAATGCAAAGCTCATGGGAGGATGCATTGAAAGATGCAGACGAGGTACTAACTTTGTTCCCTCTCGAGTATGCGAAAGAGCTAAAACTGATCAAATCAGGCAATCAAGTCAGATCCACAGGATCCCTGGGGATACGAAAGAAGGCATGCGGCACTGCACGCTTTGCAGCGCTATGACGAAGCAGTTGATACCTTGAATCACATGGTTTCCCTTGCAGACAATCCTCTCACTAATGCGGGTGCACAATGCAAGTGTCATGGTGGTGGGGGAGATGCTGCATTAGCCCACCTTCTGGAGGATGTCGTGGCTCGCTTGGGCGAAGCCGCGGTGCTTGTCTGGACAGGCCAGTCCTCATCGTACAATAGCTGCCTTCCCGACACCCTCGCCATTCATCACCAAGTCTCACATCCTTTGCCTACCATCAGCGATGCTGACATGGATGCGCGAGTCGCGGAATTAAAGGGTTCAATATCTGTTATAGACGCACCGGTTTTGTATGACCGAACCATCCGCTTGCCATCAACGCGGTTTTTACTCAGAAGACTCTATCTGCCCTGCATCCTGTTCCCTGTCAAGAAGCTCGTCGAGAAAGATGTCGATATTGGCGAAGAGAAGTGTTACCGTGCCCGGGTATCAGGCATTGGCCACGTTGAATTTCGGACGTCGGACAAGCTCTCGTTGTCAGAGCCACGCAGGCTGACTTTCACCTATCCGTGGATTCGGGATTTGCGTAGCCCGGCCGAGGAGGAACCTTGTGGAAGCTCGTCGGATAGCGACGATTCTTTGTCGCAGTCCGATTCGGACGTGGAAGAAGAGTCTGTCTCTCCGGTCGCTGCTGAGGCTGCGGATGTGGCCGCGCCGCTATATGCAGGACCGATAGCTACGACGGACGTCTCTACCCGGGCGTTGCGGCTAGTCGTCCGTCTGCAGCAGCCGTTCCGTGGGCTTTTGCTGGAGCAGCAATCAGATGGAGGGTACAAGCGGGTAGCTGCTGAGCACGAGATCGTGTTGCCAGGGCTCGAACGCCGCATCAGTTCTGTCAAGGACATCCGAGTCGAAGTTGTGGAAATATTATGACCTTAGACTGCAATCTCGATTTGGATCCTGATAAGTTGAAGTTCGCACTTGTGCTTTTTTGTGGTCATGTGTTTCATTTCCCTCTCATTGTGTAGTAGCTTGGAAGTTCATACATGCATGTTACAAGGCTCCCTCACTTGTGTTGATTCGGATCTCCCTCACTGTTTTCCTTACAATGTAACATAGTACGTACTGCCTCACACTGTCTCGGATTTTGTTATCTTAGCACCGCTTGCTAGACTAATGACCAGTCCGTCCGAAATTGGAGACAATGCTTCGAAGTTCGGAGGCGAAGCAAGCCGTCGATAGATTTTGGACGGACTGGTCACCAGTCTGAGTTCCACTTGCCTCCAATCTGGTCAACTCTGCAATTTCAAGGCGCATGGACCTATCTTCCTTCCTTCGAGCTCTGTGAGTGCTATGACTCGGATGTGTCACCAAAGATGGCTGTCGAGGTTACAGTGCTACCAGGTAAGTTGTCGTATGGGGATTGAGCGACTATGAACACCACAATATGACATATTACTACTCAAATCCCGAACTTGGACGTGGTTCGTTTCGGGATAAGGAAAGTACCCATAGGCTTTCTCCGGTCGTGTGGAACGAACAGAAAAGTGAGGGTATTAAAGTTTTTTTTGCTCCATTTTGACTAACTAACGCAATGAAATTCTTTCTGGACGGCAGATTCATCGCAACTGCTACGTGGAGGTGCGTTCCTGTTTGCATAGTCTCGATGACGCTCTCTTTGCAGACGCTCTCGCAATAGTCTGTTTACGGTTCACTGACATGCAACGATTCATAGAACGTCCGTCGTCGTCGATCACATCATACGAACTCACGTCATATAAGGCACAACAGCTAAAAGATGTAGATCAACGTTGATTCCGGCGCCGGTCATCGAATCGGACAATGACCGGTTTACAGTTCCCTAGCTTTGCCCTGCATGCTGACTACCGGCTACCAGCCGATGATGAATGTTTTACTTGAGCCTATCCCCAAATTTTATTCATTTACACTGTGATCCAAGAAAAAATCCACCGGTTCAGCTTTCCCCTCATTTCCCGTCTGTAGGTACACTTCGCTCCCATTATACTATGTAGTGAGTATCTATGTTACATTGCATTAGTAAGGTCAACTGGAGGTAGTCATCGTACAGATATAACCCAAGACGGACATCGAATGCATGCATAAAAATGGTCAGCCCGCTCAGCATTGCATACTATTCATATCATCTTTACTCTTCGAGCTTCGTCTGCTTTCTGTTTCGTTCATTTGAGCATTCTCAGACTGTGGGTCTCTGTTCGGAATTATAACCTCAATTCCTGACCCCCCACATAGAATTCGTATGTACGTCCTCGATGTTGACGCACCGACGTCAGCAGAAGGCACACGAGAAGTAGAAACAAAGGACGGAGGGGTGCAGAGTGCGGGTGTGGTCCCGGATGGCGTCGGGGGAAACAATGAGGAAAAAGGACGGTGTACCTCCAAGAGTCTCGAATGTATGTTGATCGAGATTTCGGCACCGTGGGGAAGTTCGTTGTTAGCAATCCGTCGCAGAAGAGTTGGAAAGTTTGCGGCAACGGCAGGGGTTGCAATGTACGAGAATAACGCATCGAGTTCGATATCCAATAGTTGTGGGTGACTTTAGTCGGATGAGCAAATGAGCAGTGTCGTCAATGGAAAGTCTGTCACACACTTGGAAACAAGACCGCATGAAATCTCGCTCAGGATGTTATGGTCCTTGAGGTTGCTCCGGATGTGCGATAATGCTTGATCGCGAAGATTATCCAGTCCGACCTAGAAGTAGTTTGATTGGGAATTCTGGTTCCACAGTTCCGAAACAGTTACCCACCTTACAAGCTAGATGGTACATCGACTTGGCAGAGCACCTTGGCCTACCTAACGAACTTGTAGAGCTTGAAGATCGCCCACCAGGCGTGGCTGAACTGAGAGGAGAAAAGCTGACCTTTCCAGTGGAAAGATAGCTCAAGAGAGTGTACCACCTAGTAGGTCCCGAACCTCATCAAGACAACACAATGGACATATTGAAGATAAACTCACGTTTGGAATGCAGCATCTTTGACAAGGATGCAACGACTTCCCGAGGTCCGTGGAGACATCTGGCTACCGATCGCTGACGTCTTACTATCCGGCGTCTTTCTAACTGCAGTCTGGTCCCCTGGTGTTGCACTGGCTCTATCTTTGTCCACAGGATTGTGCATCCGTTCTGGACTGTTTTGGATTCACCATAACAACATTGGATCCAACTGATTTGGAACCGCCATCGAATCTACCGAAAAGCTTCAATTAGTGATTCATTAAACGATGTCAAACCTCACGCATCGCTATCCTCATCCTCGTATTCTTCGCCATGCTTGTGTTTGGAGCCAGTTGTCGTAAACTGAACCTTTGACGCCTCAGAAATAGGGTCATCACTGTCATCGAGATCGCTGTCGCTTTCATAACCGTAATCGTCGACCTGGATATCACTAGGAGCAACATCGTCATCTGTGAGTTCGGTCAACGAAGGATCAGACGGATCGATATTAGAGCTCAGTACTGGGTGCAATGCATGAGCATGACGACAACCAAGTATCTGTATAGAAATCACGCACGATCCAAGAAATATTTGGAACTATTAGCCAGAAGATGGCTATTCGCATAAAGGACGCGAAGCTTGTTGATTTGCGTGACGACGAGGATCTTGCAGAAAACAAATGGAACCAGGCACTGACAAGCTCTTCCCCGAGGAGGAATTTTCTTACAAACTCTTCCATCTGTTCTTCTTTACTAGGGTCTGCCACAGGGGATGCTGTACAGTGATTTAGCTGAAAGGCGCTCCCGAAACCTTACGTGAGGCTTGGTTTCATAAACATAGTAAACATACCAGTAAAGGCACCCGTAGGACGATGTTGATCCCACACTGGTACAAACGATCTGAGACTGAGTACATCAGCAGTCTTGCGATTCTGCTGATAGTCTTGCACACGAAGTTCCTACTTGCGTGATTTAGCAACATCAAAACGAGTAGGCAGTATATCTGCGCCAACCTCTGAAGACATATCACGATAGGGTGGAGTAGCTGCGATGTGTTCATACTGGAGGATGATACTTGGGTCGGTAGGATCTTCTTCTCTAAAGCCAAAGTATGCTGGGGTGGAGGTTCCTGTCGTCATGGGTTGAAGATCAATATCTGTAACATGGTGAATTTCATGAATTTTATTTATTATATAAGGGCACCTGCAGGAGAGACACTTTGAGAGGGCGTCGCAGGCTTCGGCTGCATCGAGAGCGAGTTACCACCATCTGAAGCAAAATTCAGAGAGGGGTGATTGATGATTACTGACGGTTTAGCCATTCCAGCATCATTCTTGGCACCGTCAGATGGATTGCCTGGCTTCGACTGCACCGAGAGCAAGTTACCACCACCCGAAGCTTGAAACTTTGCATTCGGAGAAGGATAATCGATTGCTAACGGTTTGGCCATTCCAACATCCTCCTTGGCACAGTCAGATGGGTAACCTGGCTTCAGCCGCATCGAGAGCGAATTACAACCATCTGAAGCAACCGTCGCTTTAGGAGAGGGGTGATTAACAGTTAACGGTTTAGCTGTTCCAATGTCATCCTTGGTACTGTGGTTGCCCGGTTTCGGCTGCATTGGGAGTGAATTGCTACCATCTAAAGTCAACCTTCCTTTCTGAGAGGGGCGATCAATTGCCAACGGTTTAGGTGTTCCAGCATCATCCTCGGAATCGTCGGATAGCCACTCGGGCAATTTCCTCTTACCGGTTCTCCAAAATCCATGAATATCACTGGCACCATGTCTTGGGAATGTACGTGCGCGGGTAGGGCTGCTCTTTTCTTATGGGGGTTCTGCTTCCTCTAAGGGTGGAGAGCTAGCAAAGTAGTTGATTTTGGACCTCCGAGGTCTGAGCGAATATGATGGTGTGCTGTCATCTTGAGCTTCACCGTCAGACTCGCTCTCGCTACTATCACAGAATGAAGCAGCGTTATAACCGGATGTGCCTAACAATTTGGTACCGTTTCAGCAAGAGAGTCGCACACCACATATGTAGATGTTGAAAATGGCAGACGAACCTACCCGTACTGGTGGACATGTTCTCCGTTCCAGCGTCACTATTTTCGGGGTCTCTGGACATTGAGATCAAGGTTTCTGGTTGCCGTTGCTACCTAAATACGGTATCGGAAAGCTATTTGCGAAGGGAAGAACGAGTTGCATCCGGCTTGCTCCGAGTCCGCGGTTATGATTCCCACCATCTGAATTCCCGTGTCTGACCTGGCCGCGCCGAATCGGCGGTGATATGTACTCTACTGGAGAAGGTAGATCTCTTCTCGTTCAAGGATACCTGTGATGACTATTTATCGACTCCCAGATCACTCAAAAATAACTGCAATTTATTGCTGTAGCATAGTACAATCTGCTTTCTTCGCTGCCGATGGCAAGCACGGATGGAGCGGTTGTGCCGGGATGATTCAACAATGGCAAACACTAGCAGACAACGGAGGTAGGATTGACACGACAATGCAAGCAGAGACTGCAATCTGTGCAGCCGCACCGTCGGTGGATCGCAAATGGCTGGTGTGCGGCTTGGACTCACCGCCGTATGCCAGGGTGTGGAATGCGGAGACTCATACAAAAGTTCTCGACATCCACGGACACGTAGGACAAGTACAGTCTGTGGATATTTCCTTCGACTCGACGACATTTGCACGGGCGGGTCAGACAGATGCGCGTTCATCTGGAGCTTTGGCACAGACAAACAACTTGTGGGCCCACTGCAGCATGCCTCCATCGTGGTGGTAGTTAGGTTCTCTCCGGATGGAATACGCCTCGCCACCGCTTCGGTTGAAGGATCAATCAGGATCTTTAACAGCAACAATGGTCAACAGTTACTCGACATCGCGTACTCATTTATCGGTTCGATATCTTCACCACTTTGCTTGGTCTGCAGGTGGTCATCAAATTTTTGCTATCCCTGGGTCGTCCAACGGAGCCAGGTGTTTCGACACAACCTCAGGGTTTTTGGTCGGTACATGAGCTCCTCCAGGCGATTTACTCCAGCACCCTTGTATCGTACTATCGTCCAACCATAAGTTTATTGCCATCGCCGGAAACTGTTCGCTATCCTTTTGGGATACCTCAACGCGCCAGCAGGCTGGCCGTGTGATTGACCACAGCAATCAAGTTTGCTTCATGGCGCTCTCTCCCGATAGCGATTCTGTCGTGACTAGTGGGTACCATGATGTTACAATACGGAGTCCCCGTGATATCCTTCCGGATTCGTACCTTACAAGACATGTGAGTGCTTCCGCTATTTACTGAATGTTCGCGATTCTCAAGGAATCTCTTCCCTTAATTTCCACTTCATCGTGAGTATCTGAACTTTTGCTTCATCTGACCCTTCCAAAGAGCCACTGTTGCCGCTCATACAAACCAGTGGTGCGACATTCGAAGCATGAATCCATGGCAACTTGTCTCAAGTGGAACAAGTTCTAACAGAAGAGATGTTAAATCCCTCAATTGCTTCTCGTCATGCCCAAGTCCTTGCTCAACGGTCTCTCGTACGATCCCGTTTGAAACAGTATAGCCTGGCCATTGACGATGCAACAAAGGTAGTCTCTCCATCTTCTTGAGACCAATCTCGCATTGAATATTGCATAACAGTCTGTTATGGTTCAGTGATCCGTTATCGGTCAGATAGTACTCACGATAGCTCGCGCTGATAACGGCAAGTACGAAGATGCGATGCGCGTGTTTGACCTCGTGTTCACTAATAATGGCATCTCGACCGATATCAATCTCGCAGTGCTCATCAAGGTGTGGGATCATCGTTTTTGCCACTGCCTAACTAATCCATTCAGGCCATCGTCCCGTTCGAATGTGGACAACACGGCGAGGCTATTTTGCAGATCGAAGACTTGATTAGCATTATCGATGACAAGACGATGTATGTCGCCGTCCGGGTGCGTAACTTCCAGGATAGTCAATGCGAGATGATAATCAAGTCATGCTTAGGCTCAAATGCACCTCCTACTCGCAGACATGTCGTTGAAGCAAAGTGACCATGAGCGAGCTGCGGAGTTGCTTGGGCGCACAGCGGACGTAGTTATCCCTGAAAAATGTCCTGAATTAGTCGTAATCTCGCTTGTAAGCTGCTCATTCTCTGTTCATGAGCATCCTGACCAACACAATTCGGAAGATGTTTGGATGAAACTTTGATAGCCTTGCTCTCGCAATCGAGCAGCATCTTCAGCAGTGCATGAAGGCCTTGGGGACATAGCAATGGAGTCTGAGAAAGTAGAAGAAGTGATTTCAAGCTACACTTCTGTGTTGTCTCTAAATCCTTCAAACCTTGCGGGTCTTCTCATAAAGCGAAGCAGAGCCCGGGCAATTCAAAACTCCTGGGATGATGCATTGAGAGATGTAGATGAGGTACGAGTTCTTTTTCCTCTCAAACATGCGAAAATGGTGAATTCACGAAATCAGGCAATCAAGTCAGACCCACGAGATCCCTGGGGATACGAAAGAAGACACACGGCACTGCACGCTTTGCAACGCTATGACGAAGCAGTTGGAACCCTGAACCACATGGTTTCCCTCATGAGTAATCCTCTCGCCGATTCGGGCGCACAGTGCAAGTGTCACGGTAGCTGCGGGGAAGATGCTGCACTAGCGCACGTTTTGGAGGATATCGTGACTCGTTTGGGTGAAGCTGCGGTGCTTGCTTGGACGGGCCAGTCCTCATCATACAACAGCTGCCTTCCCGGCACTCCAGCCGTTCATAACCAAGTCCCACATCCTTC
Source organism: Leccinellum albellum (assembly GCA_038090015.1). Lineage (NCBI taxonomy): Eukaryota > Fungi > Basidiomycota > Agaricomycetes > Boletales > Boletaceae > Leccinellum > Leccinellum albellum. The sequence goes on along the minus strand of JBBPLX010000362.1, from coordinate 16,982 downwards.
AAGTTTTCCCACCATCGACGACGCTGAAATGGATGCGCGTGTCGCGGAATTAAGAAGTTCGATGTCTACCACCGATGCGACCATTGTGCAAGAGCGATTCACCCGCGTGCCATTATTGAGGTTCGCCCTCCGGAGACTCTGCCTACCGTGCATCCTGCTTCCAGTCAAGAAGCTCGTCGAGAAAGATACTGAGATTGGGGAAGAAAAATGTTACCGTGCTCGGGTATCAGGCATTGGCCACGTTGAATTTCGGACGTTGGACAGGCTCTTGTTGTCAGAGTCTGGATTCACGATTTGCGTGGCCCAGACGAGGAGGAACTTTGTGGACTCTCGTCGGATAACGAGGATGATTCTTTGTCATGGTCCGATTCCGACGTGGATGAAGAGTCTTTGTCTCCGGCAGTGGCTTCTGAGGCTGCGGCCAATCTGGCCGTGCCCATATATACGGACCCATCGCTACGACAGACGTCTCTACCTGGGCTCTGCGGCTAGTCGTCTGTCTGCAACAGCCGCATGGAGGGTACAAGCGGGTCGCTGCTAAGCACGAGATCGTGCTGCCAGGGCTTGAACGCCGTATCAGTTCTGCCAAGGACTTCCGCATCGAAGTTGTGGACTCGGAAATATTGTAACCGCAGACTGGCATGCGAAATCTGTATTATTAGAGTACTACTATCCCAATTGATGGCCTGGAGTTTGCAGATGGTGAGTTTGAGGTGCTCAATACTATGCTTTTTTATGGTCATTGGCAGCTGTGTCATTCTCGTCCGTCATGTCACGGTAGTTTGAAGGTCTATACATGTACCATTCTTTATCCTGCTCTCTTTCTGCGTTCTTTCCTTGCTAAGGCCGACCAAATGTGTTTCGAGGTTTATGTAATAGAGTCAAACCGTCACGAAAACAACCTGTCAATGCGTGATGCTCGCTACGATGGATACAAGGCAGGACGAAGAAACGATATCTCCGAGCAAGAAAACCAAACTTCGAGCGCTTCCGCAGTTCAGAACTGATGTCATGATTTATAAGACTAGTACACGAGCATCTCATGAGGCCGCAACGAGGCCAGCGTACTACTTGTGACCCCTTCACCCCGCATTCCCACTATCTGAATTCCCGTGTCTGTCTTGCCCTAGCCAGCAATATGTACTCGACTGGAGAAGGTAGATCGCTTCTCATTCAAGGATACCTGTAATGACTATTCGTCGGCTCCCAGATCGCTCGCAAACAGTTGAAATTGATTGTGATAGAACAGTATACTCTGCTTTCTTCACTGCCGATGGCAAGCACGTATTGAGTGGTGGTGACGACGGGATAATTCGACGATGGCAAGTAGATGACGGATGTGAGGTTGGCACAGCAATTCAAGCAGGGGGTGCAATCTATGCAGCCGCGCTGTCGATGGATTGCAAATGGTTGGTGTGCGGCTTGAAGTCACTGCCGTATGCCAGGGTGTGGAATGTGGAAAGTCACACCAAAATTCTCAGGCTGGACATTCGCGGACACACAAACACAGTACAGTCTGTGGATATTTCCCCCAACTCGACGACATTTGCCACGGGTGGATCAGACAGATGTGCGTTTATCTGGAGCATCAGCACAGGCAAACAGCTCGTAGGTCCATTGCAGCACGCTTCCGTCGTGGTGGCAGTCAGGTTCTCCCCAGACGGTGCACGCTTCGCCACCGCTTCAGTCGGAGGGTCAATCAGGATCTTCAACAGCGGCAATGGTCAACAGTTACTCGACATCCCGTGCTTATTCAACCATTGGACGTCTTCGCCACTCGCTTGGTCTGCGGATGGTCATCAAATTTTTGCCGTCTCTACATCGATCAACGGAGTCAAGTGTTTCAACACGACCTCCGGGTTCTCGGTCGGTACATGGGCTTTTCCAGGCGGCGCACACCACCCTTCTATCGCACCATCATCCAACCAAAGGTTTATCGCCGCCACTAGACATCGTTCACTGTCCTTTTGGGATGCCTTAACATACCAACAAATTGGACGGGAAATTGAGCACAAGAGTGGAGTTTATTTCATGGCGCTCTCTCCTGATGATGATTGTGTTGTCACTGGCGAGCAAAATGGGAAGGTTACTGTGCGAAGTCTTCGTGGCATCCTTCCGGACTCCTACTTTACACAATACGTAAGTGCTTCAACTGTTGAATGTTGGTCAATCTAAGGCCACAATTTCTTCCCCTGATTTTTATGTATTGTGAGTGTGTTCGAACATCTATTTACTAATTTTTCTGATTATTCCAAGAGTCACAGTTGCCTCTCATGCAAACCAGCAACGCGACATTCGAAGCATGGATACGGGGCAACTTATCTCAAGTGGAACATGTTCTAACAAAAGAGGCATTAAATCCTGTGAATTCTTCTCGTCATCCGCAAGTCCTCGCTCAACGCTCTCTTGTGCGATCCCGTTTGAAACAGTATAGCCTGGCCATGGACGATGCAACAAAGGTAGTCCTTCCATTATCTTTAGATCGGTCTCGTATTGAACATCGCATGCCAGTCTGTTGGGGTCCAGCGATCCGCTATCGGTCAGATAGCACTCTCGATAGCTCACGCTGGTAACGGCGAGTACGAAGATGCCATGAGCGCGTTTGACCTCGTATTCACTGATGACCTCTCGACCGACATCACTCTTACATTATTGATCAAGGTGTGGGATCATGTTTTTCTGCCGTCGAATATAGCATTGTCTAATTTCACCCAGGCCATCGTCCTATTTGAATGTGGACGACATGATAAGGCTATTTCACGGGTCAAAGATTTGATTAGCATTGTTGATGACAAGGCAATGTACGTCATCGTCCAGGTAAGTGAATACAGGTATTGCCAGTGGGAGATGATAATCAAGCCATGCTTAGGCTCAAATGCACCTCCTACTCGCTGACATATCGTTGAAGCAAGGCGACCCTGAGCGAGCTGTGGAATTGCTTGGGCGTGCAGGGGACGCAGTTGTCCCTGAAAAATGTCGAGAGCTAATTGTAATCGCGTTTGTAAGTTGTTCAATCTCTGTCCATGAATATCTATACCAACACCATGTGGAAGATGTTTGGATGGAACTTTGATGACCTTGCTCTCCCAATCGAGGAGCATTTTCAGCAATGCATGAAGGCCTTGGAGGATATTGGGGATGTAGCAATGGAGTCCGAGAAAGCAGAAAGAGCGACTTCAAGCTACACTGCGGCGCTATCTTTGAATCCTTCAAATCATGTGGGTCTCCTAGTGAAACGAAGCAGAGCACGGGCAATGCAATGCTTGTGGGAGGATTCGTTGAAGGATGCAGATGAGGTACCAGTTTTCTTTCATCCCGCGTATGCGAAAACGGTGAATTTTATGAAATCAGGCAATCAAGTTAGACCCACAGGATCCTTGGGGATACGAAAGAAGGCATGCGGCACTGCACGCTTTGCACCGCTATGGGGAAGCAATTGGTACCCTTAATCATATGGTTTCCCTCACAGAAAATCCTCTCGCTAATTCAAGTGCACGATGTGGGTGTCACGGTGGCGGCGGGAGAGATGCTGCACTAGCCCACCTCTTGGAGGATATCATGGCTCGTTTAGGTGAAGCTGCGGTGCTTGCCTGGACGGGTCAGCCTTCATCGTACAACAGCTGCCTTCCCAGCACCCTTAACATCCATAATCAAGCCCCACATTCTTTGCCCACCATCGACGAGGTTGAGATGGTTGCGCGTGTCGCGGAATTAAAAACTTCGATGTCTCCCATGGATGCAGTGGTTATTTATGACCGAGTCATCCGCGCGCCTTCGACGCGGTTTGCCAACCAGAGACTCTACCTTCCCTGCATTCTGTTCCCAGTGAAGAAGCTCGTTGAGAAAGATGCCGAGATTTGGGGGGAGAAGTGGTATCGTGCCCGGGTATTAGGCATTGGCCACGTTGATTTTCGGACGGCGGACAGGCTCTCGTTGGAGCCGCGCAAACTTACTTTCGCCCATCCGTGGATTCGCGATTTGCGTGGCCCAGCCGAGGAGCATCATTGTGGAAGCTCGTCGGACAGCGAGGACGAATATTTGTCGTTGTCCGGCTCCGACATGGAAGAAGAGTCTCTATCTCTGGGGGTAACTTCTGACGCTGCGGCCAATGTGGCTGCACCCATGTTTATGGGACCCATCGCTACGATGGACATCTCTACCTTGGCATTACGGCTAGTCATCCGTCTGCAACAACCATTCCGTGGGCTTTTGCTGCAGCAACAACAGCATGGAAGGTACAAGCGGGTCGCTGCTGAGCACGAGATTGTGCTGCCAGGGCTTGAACGCCGTATCAGTTCTGCCAAAGACTTTCGGGTTGAAGTCGTAGAAATATGGTGACTGTCGACATGCGAAATCCTGGGCCTGTCCTGTCAGAGTGCCACTATCCCAACTGATGCTGAGGTTCGTGGATGGTGAGTTTGAAGCACTTAGTACTATACATATTCACAGTCACATCTGTGTCATTCTCGTCGATCGTGTAGTTTGGTAGTCCATGCATGTATCACTCTTAGTCGTACTCGTTTTTTTTGCGCTCTTTCCTGCCAAGGTTGATGCTTCTCCAATGTGAACATATCCAAATGTGGTTCAGGATTTAAAAGAGTATCTCAGACCAGTAGATGACGGATGCCGAGGTTGGCACAGCAATTCATGCAGGGAATAGAGTCTATGCGGCAGTGCGCTGTCGATGGATCACAAATGGTTGGTTTGCGGGCTAACTGCACAGCCATATGTCAAGGTTTGGAGTGTGGAATCTGGACATTCGTGGACACGCCGCAAGCACAGTACAGTCCGTGGATATTTCCTCCAACTCGACGACATTTGCCACGGGTGGGTCAGATAGACACGCATTCATCTGGAGCTTTAGCACAGGCACACAGCTCGTAGGTCCGCTGCAGCACGCCTCCGTCGTGGTGGCAGTTAGGTTCTCTCGGTGCATGCCTCGCCAGCGCTTCGGTCGGAGGTTCAATCCGGATCTTTAACAGCAACAATGGACAACAATTACTTGACGTTCCCTGCTCATTCAGGTTCTACATATCCTCACCACTCGCTTGGTCTGTGGATGGTAATCAAATTTTTGCCGTCTCTACATCGATCAACGGAGTCAAGTATTTCAACACAACATGAAGGCCCTTGGTCGGTACATGGGCTGTTCCAGGCGACTCACTCCACCCTTCTATCGCACCATCGTCCAATCAAAAGTTTATTGCCGTCACTGGACATCGTTCACTGTCCTTTTGGGCTGCCTCAACGCACCAGCAAATTGGGAGTGTAATTGGGTACAATAGTGGAGTTTACTTCATGGTGCTCTCTCCTGGTCATGATTGTGTTGTCACTGGCGAGCAATATGGCAAAGTTACTGTACGGAGTCTGTGTGGTATCCTTCCAGACTCCTACTTTACACAGCACGTAAGTATTTCCAGTGCTAAATGTTGGTCAATCTAAAGGCCGCAATCTCTTCTCTTAATTCTCTTACATTGTGTGTGTGTTCCAAGTTTCGAACATCGCTTTACTACCTTTTTTGACCATTCCAAGAGTCACGGCTACCTCTCATACAAACCAGCAACGCGGCATTCGAAACATGGACACAGGGCACCCTGTCTCAAGTGGAACAAGTTCTAACGAACGAGATGTTAAATCCCCTGAACTCTGCTCGTCATGCCCAAGTCCTTGCTCAACACTCTCATGCGATCCCGTTCGAAACAGTATGCCCTGGCCATCGACGATGCAACAAAGGTACTCTTTCCATCTTCTTCAGACCCATCTCATATTGAATATTGCATACCAGTCTGTTGGGGTTCAGCGATCCGCTATCGGTCAGATAGTACTCTCGATAGCTCATGGCGGTAACGGCGAGCACGACATTGCCATGCATGTGTTTGATCTTGTGTTCATTAATGACCTCTCGACCGACGTCAATCTCGTATTATTGATCAAGGTGTGGGATCATCATTTTTTGCTGTCGATTATACGTTATCTAACTACCCTCAGGCCATTGTCCTATTCGAATGTGGACGATATGCTGAGGGTATTTTACTGGTCGAAGACTTGATCAGTATTGTCGATGACAAGGCGATGTACGTCACCATCCGGGTAAGTAACTGCCAGGATAGCTTTTATGAAATCAGGCAATCAAGTCAGACCCACAGGATCCTTGGGGATACGAGAGAAGGCATGCGGCACTGCACTCTTTTCAGCGCTACGATGAAGCAGTTAGTACTCTGAATCACATGGTTTCCCTCACAGAATATTCTCTCATCGATTCAAGTGCAGAGTGTGAGTGTCACAGTGGCGGTGGGGGAGATGCTACGCTAGCTCACGTTTTGGAGGATATTTGGGCGAAGCTACTGTGCTTGCCTGGACGGGTCATCCCTCGTCGTACAACAGTTACCTCCCTGACACCTTTGCTATCCATACCCATGCCTCACATCCTTTCCCCGCCATTGACGATGCTGAAATGGATGCACGCGTCGCGGAATTAAAAAGTTTGATGTCTCTTACAGATGTAGTAGTTGCTTATGACCGAGTTACCCGCGCGCCATCAACGCGGTTTCTCTATCGGAGACTCCACCTGCCCTGCATCCTGTTCCTAGTCAAGAAGCTCGTTGAGAAAGATGCCGAGATTGGTGAAGAGAAGTGGTACCGTGCCCGGGTATCAGGCATTGGCTATGTTGAATTCCGAACTTGAACGCCGAATCAACTCTCGTTATCGGAACCGCGCAAACTAGCTTTCGCCCATCCGTCGATTCGCGATTTGCATGGCCCAGCCGAGCAGGAACGTTGTGGAGACTCATCGGATAGCGAGGACGATTCTTTATCGTTATCCGGTTCCGACGTGGAAGAAGAGTCTTTGTCTTCGAAGCCAGGACGCGAGTCTGCGCCGCTGTATCCCGGGCCCATTGCTATGATGGACGTCTCCACCTGGGCGTTATGGCTAGTTGTCCGTCTGCAGCAGCCGTTCTGTGGGCTTTAGCTTCAGAAACAATTGCATGGAGGGTACAAGCGGGTCGCTTCTGAGCACGAGATCATCGTGCCCGGACTCAAACGCCGCATCAATTCTGCCAAGGACGTCCGAGTCAAAGTGGTGGAAATATTGTGATTGCAGATGTGTAGAATTCAGTATCATTGCCCGAGTGTCATTATCCCAGCAGATATCGCGATTCACACTTGGTGTGTTTGAAGTACTCGACGGTATACTTTTTTGCGGCCATTTGTGTTTTTCTCGTGGATCGTATAGTTTGGAAGTTCACGCATCTATATGCTAGGCCCCTTTGCTGGAGACCTTCCTTGTAATATACTCGGTCTTTTGCACTCTTTCCCGCTGATAGGTTTCTCCAATGCGAAACGTATGCGAGCTAATGTAGTTCAAGATCAGAGTATCTAAAACCATCATGAAAACCCGTCAACAAGTAATGTGTCATGCTCCCTACGATGGATATGAGGCGGAATGCAAAAGCCAGATGGGAGATCAAGGTTTCTGGTTGCCGTTGCTACCCAAATCATACGGTATCGGAAAGCTATTTGCGAAGGGAAGAAGGTTGCATGCAGCTTGCTCCGAGTCCGCGGTGGTTGTGCCATTACATAATCATTATGGTCCGAAGTCCGGGGATCTACCCGAGGTTACTCAACCCCATAACGAACTCAGGTGAAGGGATTCCGCTAGAAATCTCACGACGGGCTGGTCACCCAGAGACTAGGATTCCACACAGCTTCACTTGCAGTGCTGGACAGGATGAAGAAAACGTGGCGGTTCAATATGATATGTACTGGCACGACCACTGACCCACCGGGGGCAAATGCAATACAGAGGTTGTAACAAGGAGTACTCATACATTGACTGCGAGACGGAAAACGGAAAGCGATTGGAACCACACGTAGTATAAGTAGATGTATCGATCCAAAGGGTTATCGACTCCAATGTGACATCGACTCGAATTCGATCAAGCCCACGAATCGGGCTCGGAGCCAAAAACAAAACAAAAGAAATCGTGAACTCGACCGACGGATTGCTTATCTCAGTTCTTTCTCTTTTTCTTTTTGCCAGACAATGAAGTCGCTCCGCCCTTTTGCCATGACTCATTGACAGTTGACGCCGAGGCACTCTCAGAGTCTGGTTTCGAATCTCTGCAAACATCGGTTTCATGTTTCGCACAGGATACGGCGTTATTCTTTATTGTGTCGTGCGGTTCTTCTCCAACCGTTGCCGGCACCGAAGAGGCACGAGAAGCAGAAGCGGACGGAGGGGAGGGGTCCAGTGAGGACGGTGTCAATGCAGATGAAGCAAAAGGATGGAGTGCCTTCAAAAACCTCGAATGCATGACGACCAATATTTCTGCTCCGTGAGGAAGCTCATTGTTCGCAATACGACGCAGCAGGGTGGGGAAGTTTGCAACGACAGGAGGGGTTGCGATACACGAGAATAACACGTCGAGTTCCATATCCAATAATCGTGGATGACTTCAGTTTAATGAGCAAGTAACGTCAATTGAATCCCAGAAGCCAACATACCTCATGACAAGGCTGCACGAAATCTCATCCAGAATGTTGTGATCCTCAAGGTTACCTTGAATGTGCACCAAAGCGAGATCACGCAGATCACTTAGCCCAACCTAGGGGTAGTTCAATTGGTGAGTCCAGTCATAATTCAAGAGTGGCTAGATTGCACACCTTGCAAGCAAGGCGATACATGGACTTGGCAGAGCACTTTGGCTCGCCTGGAGAATATGGAGATCCCCGAGGCTCCTTGCTAGGCGTAGATGAACTAAGGGGCAAAAAGCCGACTTGACCAGTAGAAAGATAGTTCAGGAGGGTGTACCACCTAGGTTTCCCAACCTGGTTCAGGAAAACATTGAGTAGGCTGCAGGCGAACTCACGTTTGAAATGCAGCATCTTTGACAAGGATATGTCGACTTCCCGAGGACCGCAGATGAGTCTTAGCGGGTTTCGCCGTAGTCTTGCTATCCAGAGGCTCCTGAACTGTACTTTTGTAGTCCACTGTCGCCCTAGGTTTATCTTCGTTTTGAGTATGTTCATCTGTTCTTGACAGTCCCGAATTCACCACAAAGACACCAGAGCCAACTGATTCAGATCTATTTAAGAAAAACATCCATCAGTAATCCATCAGATGATGATACACCTTACTCGTCATCGTACTCAGGCAGATGTTCAACGGTAGGTTTGGACGGGGAGGTCACAGAGTGGACCTTTGAAGTCTCTGGAGTAGGGATGTCACTTTCATCGAGATCGCTATCACTTTCATAACCGTAATCACTGATCCGAATATTACTGGGGACTTCATCATGCTCTGAGAGTTCGGTCAACGAAGGGTCAGAAAGATCAATATCAGAGCTCAACACTGCATGTCATGAATGAGCACAGCAACCGTGTGTTTCTGAAATGATAACGTACAATCCAAGAAGTATTCCGAACCATTGGCTAAAAGAAGACTATTCGCGCAAAGGACACGAGGCTTTGCGACTTGACCGGATAACGAAGACCTTGCAGAGAAGACATGGAACTGAATATCGACAAGCTCTTCTCCGAGGAGAAACCTTTTTAAGAATTCCTCTGTACGCTCCTGTCGATTAGGATCTACCAAAGAGGATGCTGTACAACGAGTTGGCTGAAAGGCACTCCTGAAACCTTCTGCGGGACTTGGCTTCCCAAACGCAATAGATGTACTAGCAAAAGCACACGTAGGACGTTGATCCCAGAATGGTACAAATGGTCTGCAGTCGAATGTATCAGCAGTCTTGCAATTTTGTCGGTAGTCTTGCACGAAAATGAGTCAGCTGGAGGATGAGACATTCATCTCTAGGCACGCACTGGTCTGTCCAAAGGTGCTCTCAAAACCTGAAGCTGGACTTAATTGTCCAGATGTACTGATCGTACCCAGACTGGAATCTATAGCCAGTTTCACAAAAGCGGGATGTCCACCAAGGGCGCTTTCAGGACGTTGCTGACTCGACTTAGGTGGACCGCCGAAGATTGAACCGCCGGTCACCGAAAACGGACAAGTCGTCATTGCAGCGGGAGCTATGGATGACGTTTGGGCAGATGGTGTGGAGGTGCCTGTCTTCCCACATGCTAGATGGTAGTCCTGCACGCGTAGTTCCTAATATGCATGAGTCAGAATATGAATAACTTGGGAATATATCTGACTCCATTGACCCACCTCTGAAGACATGCCAAAATAGGCTGGCATAGCTGAGATGGTTTGATACTGGAGTATGCAACTCGGGTTGGAAGGATCTTTATCGTGAAAGCTAGCGTATGTTGGTGTGGTTGTGCCTGTTGTCACGCACGGTGGATTGACATCTGTGTCAGCTAGTGAATACATGAGATTCATAGATGTCATAGGACATACTTGCACCAAAGCTCATTGCGGGACCTGGCAGTGAGTTATAATCAGAGGGCACAGGGGCGCGAAAGAGAATGTCTCAGTGGAGGTGGCCCCACTTCAGTTGAGTTTATCTAACAGTTGGACACAATCAGCGCGGTTGCTGCCTGCAGTCAAGGCCAGTGAGGTGACAGTTGAAGGTCGTTGAACAACTTGAACAGGTGGCAAGAGGCATGCCAGTGGGCCCTCAAAGTCCGCCACAGTACTATGTCGGGACCGTCCACCCGCTAACGTAAGGTTTTCTTTGACTCGCGATCGCTTGTCTTTTCCAGTTGAAATTCTAGGAAATCCACTGTTAAACCCGCCCCGGATTTCTACTGTGAACTTCCTTATTGTATCATCCCCTCTCTCTCTCCCGTGTAACATAGATGTAGAACACCGGAGCCAGGCACGACATCTCCTTCAAACCCCTCGCGTTCTACCAGACGTCTCAACAAACAAGGACCTCCGAGGATGCCTCCACAAAAGCTAGCGTGCACAAGTTTGTGAACCAAGAGTCGATGCGCGAGGATCGTATGCTGCCAAGGTAACTACCGCAGCGGACCTACGCAAAACGGGCTCATGGGATGGGTTGAGCGCAGAGAAGAAGCGGCTCCTGGATAAGATGTTGCTCGATGGAGAGCGGGCGGGGTTGGCACTTGAGCGGAAGGAGGATAAGAACGGCTCAAGAGGTTCAAGGACAAGCTTTCGTAGGGGTGTTTGAAATTCTCGGTACGTGATCGGATTGTGCGTGCATGTCCATGCAAGTGTCGAATTGCGTGCGCGATGATTTTGATGGCAAAACCTAGCGAGTGTCCATTGCTTAACTGTGCGTGCGTCGCCGATCTGAATTTATAGGTTCACATTAAGTATGTCTCCATGTGGAGGACGTGGTTTCTGGGTACACCCAAACCATAGAAGGCAACGAGGTGTTGTACAAAGTCACATTCACGACATCCGACATCTTTCCTCTTGTGAGTTCCGTCCAGTCCCCACCACGTACTCTCTATCTATAGTATACATAGCTCGAATACGCCAACAATCCGAAAACACACAAAGCTGTTCAGCAGGCTTATGTCAATATACTGGTTAACGCCACCGAGTCCTCGTTCTTGGGCAGAATGGGGGTGAAGATAATCAAGAGTGATGTGAGGTATGTCTGTCGCAAGCTATGCCTTCTATTCGGCTTCTGTTTATACCCTTCACGTGTATCTAGTTCTTGAACAAACTCCAGCGCCATCTTAACCCACTAATTCAGGAACATCCTCTCGAGCTCAAAAAAGAGAGGCATGTCAAGCGAGGTTTGCCAATCAACAACAACATTTATATTTTGGACTATATGTACGATCATTCAAGTCGTTCCTTAGACCTTAATCCTTGTCTGATCACAACCCGACTAGTTATCAAGGGGTATTTCCTGGTGTCTGTCATTGTCCCCGTAAGTAATATACAAATTGGCCACAGTCAAGTTCTCTCCAAACGGCAAATTCATCGCAACTGCCACGTGGTTGCGTGAGTTTGTTCGGATCCACGACAGTCTCGACGGTACCCTCCTTACCGACTTTTCAATCGAAGTATACTCGGCATTCAATAGATCCCTCGCCTGGACGGGCGATGGTAAACAACTCTCTACGTTGTCTCGCAATGGCAACGCCCATTGTCTCGATATGCTATCAGGCACAATGGTCTATTCACAGCAGTGATATGCCATACTGCATCACACTAGCATGCGATGACGCATGCATAGCAGTCTCTGCCAATTCATCGGTCTCGTTCTGGGACACTACGACGCATTAACAAATTGGACCCGTCATTGAATACCCCCATTCAACCTCGTGTATGGCTATCTTGGCAAACCATAATGTGGTGGCTGCGGGTGACGAGACAATCATGCTCCACAATCTGCGTGGCGCCCTGCCACCATCATACCTCGATGATGTGAGTATATGCATCTGAATATGTTGCTGTCCTGATGTCCGGTGTACCCAGTCGGACAGCAATGTTGACTTACTGGAGGTATGAGTTCGCTCCTTTTCTGATCAAACATGCCATAATATGGCACAGGTCGAGCTCCCGTCCACAACACTCCTGACTGATGATCAGTTCAACTATGATGAGGTTCGTGATCAATTCACTCCGACCTTACTGCCGTGCTGATACCCCAGAAGGCTCCCTCGCTGGCGTCGTCTGTTCATCATGAGAACCAAGTGCTACCGCCTGTCCCATCCCGCTCCACAACGCAACCTCCGATCCACCTTACGACCTCCGCCTATTCGGAAACCCCAGAGATACACTCAGAAGTGTAATGACACCATGGCCCCGATTCATTCAGATGTCAGGAAGGTGAAAGAAGAACATCAGAGAACCTACAGTCTCTGAATCTCGTCATCTTGCCGGCATTCAATCTAGTTCGGCAGAGAACGTGAATGCCTCGAACGGAGCTTCTTCGACAATGGTTGAAGGTCGCTGTGAAGCAGTGAGTGTTCTCTGAAGTGAACCAGGTCTGTCTAAACCACCATCTTAGCGAATGGTCAGAAGGGTTGGACAACAGGTGGGCGTTCAAACTTGTCCATTTGGCGCGCAGATGCTATCATTTGTTTCCTTGCAGACGAAGAAAAGTCGAAACCAAGACCTTGTACAGATGCAGATTGTGGCACTAACGCTGGAGGTCGTCCTCCGGATCCAGGGCCATCCAGTGACGCAGCACTTCCATCAGATGTACACGGTGACCATGGCGCTGGTACTAGTAGCACTGGATGTCCTTCATATCCAAAGCAAACGAGCAAGGTAGGCAATCCTTCAGCATTGAACACATCATATGAACTCACGTCGTACAAGGCACAACAAGCAAGGGATGTAGGTTGACCCCCGACTTGGAGGATCGGTTTGAGGGTGCGCACACTTTCTTTGTGTATGTATTACGAAGCTTATAACAAGCATCAGGAAGAACCTGGAAAGGCTACTCTTTCCGTCACATTCCCCACATGATTGTGTTGCCACTCATCAGGGACAGAAGAAGAATAACTCTAGGTCGTACTACACCTTACAGAATGTCTGTAAGTAATCTAGACTCGTGCATATACCATGATACATTAAAGTGAGTGTCCAAGAAGGCGCCGCTTGATCCTGAACTTCAAGTGGGTAAGTTGTATAACGACAAAGAATTGCTTGTGGGCCGGGATGATATGAATTGGCTCGAGGTATGTCGAGCGTGTTGTGGGCGGACATGGATCTTGTGCTGACGATGGGCTGCGGCGCGATGTAGTAAGACTTTATGGGATGCTCGAGCCGAACTGGAAGGTGTTTATAGAATGATAAGGAGCAACGAGCTGTTGTGGTAGGACAAAAGAGGTCTGATACAAGGTAGGACACGGTGGGTTGCATAGCGATCTAGTATTATGGACGTCGTGGGGGCTTTGACTTCAAGGTACTAATAGATGTTTGGAGACCCGGCGCTCAGGTTGAAACATTCCAAGATGTGATCAACCTCGCGGTACTATTATGTAGGTCCCGCTGGTAGGCTGTCGATGAAGCAGTAACTAATATGAATATTGTAACAGAGGGGTATGAGTGAAGACAGCATATTTTTTTACCACCAGATAGAAAACGAACACAATGGAAAAGATCACAGAATTTAAGATGAAATACACTTGCATGAGCCAACGTGATGGCACGTATCTCTGTTTCTCTCTCCGTTTCATCAGACAGTGTTGCTCTATTTTTTGTTGGCAGTTGGTACTGTGGCGCTCTCGGGTTGCTGCCCAGTATGATCATTTCCTCGCTCCGTGTGGGATCCAGATGCAGAATCGTTTTTGGTTCTCGCGCCCAGTTCTTCCACGGTCATTGTTGGCAGGTGGACGTGAATCGGACGGGTACGAGGAGCAGAAATAGGGAAGGGAAGAGATGGTTGTGCGGGTGGAGGTGATGTCGATGCAATTGAGGCGGAGAATGGATGTAGTGCCTTCAAAAACCTCGAATGTATGTCGGTCATAATGTCAGCTCCATGGGGAAGTTCCTTGTTGGCGATCCGCCGCATCAGGTCGGGAAACTTTGCAACAACAGGAGGCGTTGCGATGTAGAAGTATAATGTATCCAGCTCCATATTTAGCAGTTTTGGATGACTTTGGTTCTATGAGCAAGCGGGCGGAGATGTCAACGAAAATTTGCTACACACCTGGAAACAAGGCTGCAAGAAATCTCATCCAAGATGTTGTGATCCTTGAGGTTGCTTCGGATATGCGCCAAAGCCTGATCGCGAAGACCGTCCAGCCCGACCTAGCAGTCATTTATAGTTGATAACCTGGTCCTTCAATTCGAACATAGCTAGATATGCTAACCTTACACGCAAGGCGATACATAGACTTGGCAGAGCACCTCGGCTCATCTAGTGAGCTCGTAGAAGATGGAGGAGGTTGTCCACCAGGTACGACTGAACTGAGGGGCAAGAAGTTGACGTTGCCAGTAGACAGATAATTCAAGAGGGTGTACCATCTGAGGGTCGGGCCTCACTCAGTACATATTGGGCGGGATTTTCGATGTCAACTTACGTTTGAAATGCGGCATCTTTGACAAGGACATGGCGGCTTCCTGAGGACTGCCGACGCATCTTGCCACGGTTGTCCAAAGACTTCCTACCCAGGGTTTCTTTGACTACAGCCTGGTCACTCGTTACTGCGCTCGCACCATTTTTTTCTTCATTTACAAAATAATGTCATCCATTCGAGGATATTTTGGATCGCCGAAGAACGTACCAGAGCCAAGTGATTCAGTGACGCAATTGGATCTATGCACAACTTCAATCGGTGATTTATCAAAAGATGGAAAGTCTCACTTATCCCCATCCTCGAGTCGAGTTTCAGTACTACTTTTGGAAGGGGAAGTCGCAGACTGGACCTTTGATGCCTCGAGAATAGGATCGTCGTCATCATCAAGATCGCTGTCGCTCCCATAACCATAATCATTGATCTGAATATCGCTAGGAACATCATCGTCGTCTGAAAGTTCGGCAAGCGAAGGATCAGAAGGATCTATGTCCTGGCGCAACACTGGGTGCAATGAATGAATACAACAGTCACATATAAAAGAGTCACGCACAATCCAAGAAATAATTTGAGCTCCTTGCGAGAAGAAGATTGTTCGCGAAAAGGACCCGAGGCTTGGTGATTCGCCCCGATGATGAGGACCTGGCGGAAAAGATATGGAATCGAGCATTGACGAGCTCTTCTCCAAGAAGAAATTTTCTCGTGAATTCCTCCACCCGTTTCTGTTTAGCAGGATCTGATAGGGGGAGTGCTGTGAAACGAGTAAGCCGAAGAACGAATCGGTTACTACAAGGCACCTACACGTGCCACTTCCAAAGCCTGCAGCCTGTACAGAACCTCCCCCAAAAGCCGTAGCAAATGTGCTAGCGCTCCTACCGAATATCGAACCAGTGGCAGGTTGCTGTGACACGGTTGATACCCCAAAGGGACTCTTTTTTGGTGTAGTAGGAGTTCCAGATGACATTTGACCAAATGTGCTACTAGTGCAGCTACTGAACGCGGAAGTACTTGTACTTCCTCCAGATGCAGCAAACGCAGATGCTGGCTTAGGAGTACCGAGGGAAATTGTGTCGGTGATGGTGGCAGTATTTCCAGTGCTGGGTGCATCTAACAGTCGCGTAAACGACATAATTGCGCAAGAGAGGTTGGTGAGTGGACAAACCAGAAGTAGATTTTCTAGAGGGGGGCATCGCGTCTCTTCGTGGTTACCGGATAAACTAACTCTCGTCGGTGCCCCTTACATAAATGTGTCAATGAGCAAAAGGTACCAACTTGAGGCTATGCGATGGGTTGAATTTGCCCATTGAGATGACCAAATAAAGTGTTGGGTTTATCTCCGCATCAAAGTGACTCGGATAACTCCAGTCTCCTTGGTTCCTCGAGACCTGGTGCTGAATGACATTGTATGACACCTCACGGTGTCGTCACCCATCCCACTACAAGCCTTTATTTGATGCGCTCAATTCCCGTGATCAGTCCAATATGGATATGCTTGCTGCTGCAAGTCGCCGTCTCCATCCGCACAGTAGGTAATGTACGTACCTGTTAAGTGCGAGTTGCTATACCATCTTACTGATCCGAAGATGTAGATGCGCTGTCAACACTTCATCGTGAGTGTTACAGTTTGATACGCACAATCCCCGTGATCACCCTAACATGATGCTTGCTGCTGGGCCCGCCGTCTCCACCCGCACAGCAGGTAATGTACATACCTCTGGGACCATTGATTGAGAGTCACTATATCATCCTACTGATCATGATATAGATGTGCTGTCGCACAGATGATCATCAATGGAATACCACAAAGATAGGAGAAAGACCACCATGATGGTGACGTGATTTTGTTCATTCCATCGAGAGCAAGCTTCGTGCGGCTGATGCTGGTACGACTGGTCTCTAAATTCTAATCAGTGTGGATTATTCCTAAACCCTCTCAGGCTATCTTCAAGTCACTAACGTCAGTCCATAACAAGTGAATGTGTGGTGACTCAAGCATGTGCAACCTTCTTTTTGCTGCTGCTGCCATTTTGGAATGCCAGTATGCTTATCGCTACGCTGGCCGTTAT
>JBBPLX010000361.1:0-21861 GCA_038090015.1 Leccinellum albellum | reverse complement strand
CTTTTGTTACGACTGGCCCAGGTAGGGTCGGTCAAAGACTCGAAGACGAAGGACTCAGGATGGAGGTGAGAGTTAATACCCCAACTATAGGCTATAAGATGACTAGGGACAAAGGTTACCGAGGACTAAGGGAGGCACATGCCTAGAGGCTAAGGGTTGAGGCTAAGAGCGATGATATTCGAGTAGCTCTAGCTTAGGGTTACTACTAGTACATGAGCGAATATATATACTAAGGGGGGAGTGTCATGAGTAAGCAATGAAAGTTGATGGAATCGTCTGGAATGGAATAGGTCATCTACAGTATGGATAAGTCATGAAGTTGTGGATGAGTAACATTACAAGAGGAAGTAGGAACAAGGGAATAGAATCAAAGAGGGATGGAGAATCTAGGAATAGTGAGTCATGTTGAATGAGTCACATCAAGTGAGTTATGATGAGTGAGTCACGTCGAAAGGAAAGTGTTGAAGTACAAATGATAGACAAGGGCTAAGAGGAAGGCATAGTCAAGAGTGAGAGAGAGAAGAAATGGAGGAAAAAGAGGGGTTGATCGTAACAGCGACACTACCTCTGAGGATTCCCCTTCCTAGTACAGGTCTTCACTGACCACAAGAACTTCATCTACTTCTGTGAACCAGACCTTTAGATCTCCCATGTTCCTGGTCACCTCCTCCTTGCAGGATCTGACACCTTTTCTCAATGACCAGATAAGCTTATCTCCTCCTCTGACATTAGCAATGAAGATGTCACCCTCCTTGCCTCCTCCTTCTTTGACCAGGCTATCAATACTACCCTATCTTTTGCCATTGCCACAGCCTCTGGCAATAACTCTTTTATTCTCACCACCCTCCAGGCTCTCAACTACACCATTCCCCCTGCCTTTAAATCCTGTCTCAGCAACTGACAATTCCACCATGGGGTCCTCACCTACAACAGCTTGTCACTTCTGAGTTCTGGTGGCCTGGCCTTGCACAATTTGTTCAGAAATTCATTGCAGGATGTTTCCTTTGCCAGCAAAACAAGTCCAACACCCATTCCACCATGCCACCTCTTGCCCCAATCAAGTCTTCCTCTTCCTGCCCCTTCCAGAAAATCTCCTGCAACTTCATCACCAACCTCCCTCTTTCCTCCTTGTTTGACTCTTTGTTGGTCATGGTTGACCATGGGCTTACAAAGAGGGTAATTCTCTGCCCTACTAAGAAAATGGTGACCACTGAAGGAATAGCATTTCTCTTTTTTCACAAAGTCTACAAATACTTTGATCTCTATGACAAGATCATCTCAGATTGGGGCCTTCAGTTCACCTCCTCCTTTGCCAAAGAACTAGGAAAGGTACTAGGCCATGATTTCTCCTTCTCCACTGCCTATCACCCTCAAACCAATGGTGAAACCAAATGGGTTAATCAGGAAGTTGAGATCTACTTAAGGATCTTTTGCAGAGATGATAACCTTATCTCCTAAGTGGACCATATTATTCATGCAGAATTCGCTCATAACCACTGCCCCACTCTATTACTAGAAAATATCCTTTCTTCTTGATGATGGATTTTGAACTCTGCCCCACTTCCGACTATCATTGCCAAAACCAACCTCCCTGCCATTGAAACTGGATTAAAAAAACTCTCTGCTACCCAAGATGAGCCCTAGCTGCCTATGAACTGGCCAGATAGGTTATGAACTCTTGAAATCAAAGAGGGTTTATTTCATTTTCCAAAGGGGACAAAGTATGGCTCAAAGCTAAGAATCTAAAATGTTCCCTCACCTTCCCTAAATTCACCCCAAAGCAAGAAGGACCCTTCATCATCACTCAAACATGGAGCATCCATAATGTGTTTCATGCCTCCCTCTTATTACTCTATTACAAAAATGCCATCCATCAACCCAATTTCCCTGCTCCACCTCTGGACCTCATAGAAGGCAAGGAAGAGTATGAGATACTGTGGATTTGACACCATAGAGGCCCATGAAACAACTACATGTTCTTAATCTGATGGAAAGGATACACTGCTGAAGATACCTGGATTCCAGAATGGGAATTAAAAAATGCTAAGTTTGCTATCCTAGCCTATAAAAAACTCCATCCCTCTGTCTTCTCTCTTTAGTTCTCTTCATCTCCCCCACTTTCAAATAAACAAAACGCCTCCTTCCATACATAGTTATATAGAAAGGTCCTCTATCTCCTCCATCTCTCCAGTTTTCCCTCCACCCCATTCCAACTCCTTTCCCCCATGCCCCCTTGCAAATCTCCTTCCCCCCTTCATTACAGTGGCTTTACCCCTTCTACCAGTCCCCTTTGACAGAAACCTACTAGAGCTAAGGACTTCAACTTCAATGTCACTGAAGTCATGACCTTCAAATGCATCCCCTCTTTTCCTCCTTCTCTCCCCATTGAAGAACATGTCAAATGGTGCCCTATGTCCCTAGTACACCCCCCTCTCTTTATATACCATCCTACTGTCACCTTGGTCAATATCCCTCAGAGTGCCCAGAGGTTCTGCTTCTGCTTCCAGAAACACTTTAATGAGACTATGGCAAAACTTCACCTCTACCTGAAGAACTCCCAATATATCCAGCCTATCAACATCCATGCTAATATGGACTCTCCCCTCCTTGCTCTGTATAATGCCTTCATCTATACCTCACAACTAGGCCCCATTGCTGACAAGTTGGCTGAATCATCCAATGCAGATACCACCTTTCTAGTAGAACAGATTCGCCAGGTTAGGGTCTTAGTGGATGGGAGGATTCTCTCTGCTCTCTATTAGTTAAGCATGCTCAACTTTATGGAAGATATAGACAATTACCTTGTTGACTTATCCCTCCAATCACCTGTTGGCACCCTTCCTGCCTCCTTTCTTGAATACCACCCTACCCCTACTACCCTCTTCACTGGGATCATTCTAGCTGAAGTCAATGCTGTCTCTTCTATGAGGACTCTGGATGTTTTAAGGACCCTCATTTGCCTCCTTCTCCCTGCTTGACTCCACTGAAGAAGAGCTGGTCTCAGGGCTTCCAGCAAAGGTTGCCTCATCCCTATCCCTACTTCTTGCCCTTGTTGTGAACCATGCCCTGATTATGACCATGACCTCAATGACATTATTTCCTAGGAAGAATGGGACAACATCAACAGAAAATGCACCTGGACCATGAATTATTGATCAAGTTGATAACTCGATGGCTAGAACAGGGGTAATGTGATGATTGGCTCCTCTTTTTCCTGCTTTCCTCTTTTCTCTCACTCTGGACTATGCCTTTTGTCTCCATCTCATTCACTATTTGTATTATTGCTCTTGTCTTTCGTCATGACTCACTTATCATGACTCATCTGATGTGACTCATTCAACATGATTCACTGTTCCTAAATCTCCCACTCTGTTCTATTCCTTTTGTCCCAATGTATTTGATCCTACTTCCTTCTGTATTTTTGCTCATCCACAGCTTCATGACTCATTCCTACTGGAGATGATTCATCTATTCCAGATGATTCGATTGTCTTCCATTGATTACTCATAACATCTTCCTCTTAGTATAAATACTCATCTATATACTCATTCATATCTTAAGCTAGAGCTACTCAAAATATCACTGCTCTTAGCCTAAGTCCTTTGTCTCCTCAGTCCCTGGGCATGTTGCAGACCTTGCCATTACAGTCCTAGTGCAGTTGACCTCATTGAGTCACACATTGCTAGATTCCAACTCTAACTCAATTCTATTCCTCATTCAACTTACTGCTTACTTATTGCATAGACACTCATAGATCATATGACACCTTGCACATGCATCTTCCCCTTTCTATCATGTGACCCCTCGCATATACTGATTCATTATTCTAACCAGGTCCACGTTCTTTATTCCCTATCGATGACATCATGGCTCTAGACCAGATCTAGCCCTCTGACTAATCCTTAATCTATGACATCACCATTGCAGGTTGCTGCATGCCTTAGAGGCCTTACCATGATTGGCTGATATATTTAGCACTTACTAACAATGACATCATAGCTTACTCACATGCCTTTAGGGTAAAGGCATAGATAGATTCCATATACATGTATTACTAGTATAAATATAGCCACCTTGAAGACCAGAGCCTCCAGTCTAGTTCTTCTCAGTCTTGGGCTTTGTAACATTGTCTCAATAGTGAGATCTGACCTTACCACCCTACTGCACCTGAGAATCGAGCCAAGCTCATTCTACCTCATCTTTGAGTTCATCAATCACTGATAGTCCCAAGATGCTAGTCCATAGGCAAACCCAGCAAAGCAACCATAGGCACATGATCTAACACATGCACCCCCTTCTCATATCATCTCTTTATAGCTCAATAGGCTAGTCACCTTCAGGGCATGTGCCTCTCTTAAGTCCTCAGTAATCCTTCATCCTTAGTTGTCCTACAGCCCTATCATTGGGGTAGTGACTCTTGCCTCAGTCTTAGCTGTAGCCTTTGAGTCCTCAACCAACCCTACCTGGGCCAGTCATAACAGCCTTCTTCCATAAGAGGGAGAGAATGTCAGTTTAAAAGCACAATGTCTATAACCTCCCAAAACCATGAGATAGAAATACAAACCAATGCTTAAAGGATTTACCTTCAGATGGTTTTGCACTGAGTTCCTGTAACTATGAGTGTTATCCATGAGAATTATGATAATGTGTGGAAAATATAGTGAAATGATGGAGTTAAACAATGAGATAGTAATGCATAGACTAGAGACTTAAAATACTATGGGGTTAATTATATGTGACTAGTTGTCTGAATTGTCAGAAAGAACAATTACCTAATAATTGTAAGCCTCAAAAAAGTAAGGCATAGCAATTGTATAGGCTGCCAACATGCACCTGGCTAACTGTAGATCCTGGTTGATATGAGATCAATCTTTCGATAGAATAGAAAATATATAACTCCTGAAGACCACAAAATAAAAAGATGACATCACTACATTATAAATAAGGCTATTGCAAATTGCATACAAGACTCTGTTCTGACATGACTGCATCCAAATCACACCTAGTGCCCATATTCTTTGACATGGGTGATGGCTTTCTTCCAATGCCATTGCTTTCCTTTCAGGCTGAAATGAACTATCAGCCATGTACTCCAATAATAGTTTTGTTATTCACCATTGGTTGTAATGACAGTGCTAGGTATCCAATGTGGGGTCACCTTGAAGGTGATCTTGTAATATGTTCTGGATGATGCGTTTTCTAATAACAATATACAACAACAAACTGCAGCCTTCTTTCTAGTCTATTGCTACTACTTCATACTATGGTGACAAAGAAAGGTAGCAATAGTGGATGAAGAAGGAAAAGTTTACATAATGTCATTAGTGGGTTGATATTGTGAATCAAATGATTGGGGGCTGCCATCAGGTTACATGTATAGTCAAATTCAGTTCACAATATCAATCTGCTAATTTCACATGACAACCCTTTCTAGTCTTTATTATAATCACTCACAATTGTCTGTAACTACAGTACCTACTAGAAAATATACATACCTAACAAATGTAAGAATTGTGGCATGCAGCAGATGATGATGTAGGCCTAACCACTATTTCACTTTCATTGATGGCTCTACCTAGATTCTAGTATGATTCGTGGAACATTGGGGTGCAGATTAAGGTAGGAATGGGTGATTGAGGCACCATGGGGCATGCACCACTTGACACTAAGCAGGTTATGGGAAATGTGTATAGTTATGCTGGCTTATTGTATATAATCATTATGATGTAGAATCTACAATAATGACAATGACCAAGGCATGAATGTATTACCTATATAATCCAAGGAAGTCCATGCTTATAGATAGATGAATGCAATCACATATACTATGTTCTCAAACTAGTCAGGAACATTTGCTAGTACATACTCCCTTGAATATAAGCTATCCAGTCACCGTGATGTCATATTATGCATGGCTATATCAAATGGTGGCAACCTACCTGCAAGCAGAGGTCAGTCTACCAATCTGAATAAATAAACACCAAATTACTAACAAAATGTAGAAATGGATGGCTTATGGATCTGGGGTCTACATAAATGAATCCAAGCTACAAAAGCCAATCATACACAAAACCTGCATGACCCAGTGACTTGCCTAGCATGGTACATGTGCGAAGATAACATACAGGAAACACTCAGTGTGGGCACTAGCCTTGGGTATATCATCTTGTAGAGGCAGCATGCAGATATAGTAACTGAATTTGATGAGATATGGTCAAGAAGGATCGGTACTGGATAAGAAGTCACATCCCTCATTTGTATGTGAGTTATTTGAAGGCAATCCCTACATAATTACAGCTACCCACAACAAGAAAGTCCAGCTCTGGTTTGTAGATTTTAAGTATTGGATGTCTAATATCTTCAGCATGAAACTCCCATTTACCATTCAAAGGGCATCTTGTTTTTACAGGGGAGACATAATGATCTTTGGGATGTATAATGGAGAAATGTAAGTGAATATTGATTTGTAAGACCCAGATGAATACTTGCCTCTTTACAGCTGCATGCTCAGGAGCAAAGATGGCACCACACTCAGTACTCATACCACTGGAAGAATGATGTGAGCTAATTTCACACTGCTGAGCTCACAGATGAACTAACCATGAGCTAGCAGTGAAGCTGCAATAGATCAAATCTGGACACATGTCATTATAGATAATGGGGTCACTGGCTATAGCTTAGTAAGCACTACAGGGTCATGACAATATTGAAAAGCTGCATATTAGTTGAGAGGACCAGAAGATGAAAGAGAACCTTCCACAGAAAATCAACTTCCCATCAGAAATACATGCAGTAGTATGCAGTCATCCAGAGAATTTTTGATGTTGAATAAACACAGAGACAGCATTAGTGGTAGTACTATAAATAGTAATCTGTATGTACCACACTGCCTATATCATAATGAAAATGCATGTAAGACAGTGCTTGGTTAACCTGCAAGCTGGAAATCTTTATTTCTCCATTGATTCCATGCAACCTTGGAATCTGCTTGTGATGATATACATATTATACAGTGGATAGTATATGAATCTGACATTTATGTATTCCCTTGATTATAATACTAAGCTTCACTGGGTAGGTAAGCTAAGCAAATGTCTGAAGCTATGAGGATGAAAGATTTGGTCAGCACAAATGGGGTGATCACTGCTTTTTTCTCCTTTCTAACCCATTTAATGTCATGACAGATTTGACCCTGCAAATCACCCTGAAGGACCAACACCAACTGCCTTTTGGCAACCGGATTTGTAGGAGTAAGGAAATATGCAGGGATGAAATGGTGCTCTAAACCACTGCCTGTATGATTTCTGGTAATGGTGATGGAAACACAACCTTGAGGGCTTGTCCCTCATGATTGGTGAAGTGGTCTGGGCAGGTAGTCCACTGTAACCCACGCTGACATTGAATGCCAGTTGGTAATGAGAGAAATTGCAGAATGTGCTATCAAAGAGCCACTTCATAGTTTCTAAGAGAAGTTAATAGATAGTTGATAAAAAGGACATTTACTTTGTTTCCACCAGGTTTTAGGACTATGTCTGTGGATCCTCAATAACAGCCAGCCAAAATCTTCATAGAGTCAATTTGTTTCAACAAACATCAGACTTCAATGATGGGGACTGTACATTTGGGAATGTCAGATTTGAAAGGTTGCATGGTGATGATACCTTGATCAAGTGCTACAGAGATTATCTTGGCACCCTGCTCCCTATCAGCTATCATAGTGTCAGTGTAGACAGTATGGCATTTCTGTGTTTCTTATGTAGTGAAGGTATTTGTTTAATGGCACATATCCTATTCATAGTTGGAACAGGATGGATGTATGGCACCTTTGTAGCTTGCTTGCCATTTTCATGTATTTAGAGGATGACATTGATGGGTCAATTTTATGGAGGAGTTGTGCTTGCAGTGATGTTTTAAATATTTTGATGTGGAGCTCTTTGGTCTTTTGGCAAAGCATATCTGCTTGGCTTGTGATTTACTGATGTATTGAGTAGCACTCTTGGTAGTAGTCTGGTTCACGATGTAGTGCTCTTTGCTGCCTCCTTTGCTTCCTTGCCCACTTGCTCATTTTCTTCTATTCCCATGTGTCCTAGCAACCATCTCAGGCTAACTTCTTCTATACCCACTTCATCCATTGCCTTAGAGAGGGTGTTGTAGAAGAGTAGGTAGTATCCTGGGCCTGACTTGTGTGCCTTTGCCACCTGAATAGTGTTTTAAGATCTAGTCTGGTCTGGTTTTTGGGCTCATTTTGGCATAACCAAGACCATAACCAATTATAGAAATTTTCCAATACAAAAGAAAGACCAGATCAAACTGATAAAAAACCAAGGCCTTTTTTTGATTTTTATTCAGTCTTTGAGACTTGTGGCTTCTGGCCCATATTTTTATTATCTAATTTGGTGCAGGAGTCATCAAGATATGATCATTTTAAGATTGCATGTCATTGTGTATAATATTCGCTTATAAAACCCATTGCAGAGTACTGAATATCATGAAAACCATGCTTAGCAGTGGCTGTACCAACTTTAGGGGTGACCCTTATCTGTCATTCCCTCTAAGAATTTCGTAATTCCATCCATAAACAGCAAAGATATGGCCAATCTTTAGTTTGATGTCATTTTAGGAGGTACTTTGATGGGAAATACAATAGCATAACTCAATCAAATAGAATAGTAAAAATATGAAAAAATCAGGAAAAATCCATAGATATACTACCTAATAGGGAGTACCTTTGCTATCCATAAAAGACGGGTCCTAACCAGTTTTGGTCAGTCTTTTTGATTTTTCCAAACTCAAAAGACCACAACTGATGTAAATCAAAACTAGGTAGGACTGGACCAACTAGAACCAGTTACAGTCAGTCCAGTCCAGTTACAAATTGATTTGTCATTGGTCTTGAGACCAGACCTTAAATACTATGCCTGAATGGCTGCCTTGTTGTCAATTGCTATGGTGACCTTTTTTGCATATTCTCCCCTCTGTAATAGTTCTGCTGCTAAGATCATCCCTGTCTCTTCTCCCTAAAACACCATGTATTCTCCCTCTCCACCTTAGTACTGCACATAGGTCCTCCTCCTCTTCCACTCATTTGATTGCTGCAACTGCTTTTTCTTTGTTTTCCTCCATGTCAATACATACTTGTGGGCACGATGTGGAGTGATGTCTGGATGGTTGGATCATTTCCATCGTGTTTGGGTTGATGTAAGGGTGTTTAGTAGGTGGTGTAGCAGATTTTTGTTATTTTCTGTTGCATAAGGCTGATTTAATATTTAATGTGTCTAGTGAGGGAGTGGTTTATTGGTAATGCTGCTATTCTAAGTGTCATGCAGTAGCAGTGTTTATATGGGCTAGCATCATGTTAGTTGCTGTTGTGTTGAGCCCTCCCATGATTAGTTTTGCTGCTAGGCATTAGACT
This sequence comes from Leccinellum albellum, assembly GCA_038090015.1. NCBI lineage: Eukaryota > Fungi > Basidiomycota > Agaricomycetes > Boletales > Boletaceae > Leccinellum > Leccinellum albellum. Next base: position 12,449 of record JBBPLX010000361.1, on the reverse strand, counting down.
TTCTCTATCTGCTAGGCAAATCCTCTCGCTCCTCATCCGGCATTCCTATTGAAGGAAACAACTTCATAACCTGCCTGTCACCTGGCCTCAGACTCATCAAAGAGCTTGAGTTCCTGATGCTTATGTTCTTTTATCCCCTGTAAATCATCCTTCAAGTTGTCAACCTTGTTATAAGGGCAATGATGGAGAACCACAAGGACATCACAGTTATTGTCCTCAATAGAAAGAAGGAAACCAATATCATTCTTATAGATTCCATGTAAGATGCAAATTCATGAACAAGAATGAAATGGAAGATGGCTTTGGCTTTGGATATGACTGCCCTGACACAATTGAACTTTTTGGGTTATAGCATCCTTCCAATACATGATGGACCTTACCAGGTGCTGTGGTCCACTTTTCAAACTCCCATATTTTAGCTAACTTCCACATAAGCAAGCCTATAATGATCTGATTCCAGTCTGAGAGAGCTGAATGAGTAAAGACATTTTGTCAGTCCCACTTGTCAGTCACACTTGTAAGTCACACTTTGCCTTTGTTGTTCCTGTCAGCCACATTGTGGTGCTCTATTGATATGTATTATTGTTATGTACCTTTGAGTCCAATGTCTGTTCTCTTTAGTTTCTGACATTGGACTCCAAGCTGCTCAGTTCAGCTGTCTAATAGATCCAAAGGATTCAGATTATCAGCACACATGTCATCCTCAGATGGAGGAGCTACAAGCAAGAAATCTTCATCTTTCCCAACCTGAAAGACCTCTTCAAAGAGATTACAGACATGTTCCTATCATAAATAGTAAGTATGATCAACTACCAAGGGAGAAAGGAGAGACACATCAAATTTATCTTTCTTTCCTTGTCCATGTCAATTTTGTATTTTAGTTCCTGTACCTTCCTCAGCACCTTGGAGCATCACCGTGGAGTGGAAGAAGAGGCAGGAGGTGGTTTGTTCATCAATAGAAAATACACCTGGTGAACCACTTGTTCAACAATTGGTAAAGTGGCTGCAGGTGAGCACAGCAAACATCAGAAAAAATGTGATGTTCAGAGGTGCTAGCCATGGTTGAGAAGGGGATGAAGGTGGAACTGCAGGCAGTTGATGGAGAGTGACCTGGACCTTATGCAGTTGCTATAGAATATGTGAATATGTGTGTAATCAATGAAAGAAAATGGTATACAGATTGAGTTGTTGTAAGATGCTTTCATTTTCTTGCTGTAATGCCAGTAGTGGAGACTCTCACTCTGCCTGGAAAATATAAGGACAGGAGATTAAGATCATATACAGACACTGACCAACAATTTTGCAAGTTGTTTGGAGAACTCTACTTGTGCAACAACAAGAAAATTCTGTGTGGTACTCATCACCTCTTGTTTAAGTTTCTCCAATGCCTGGGCCTGTGTTACTAGGATCAATGCTTGGCACCAAGCTTCTCTGCCTGAAACATATCCTGCTTTGTGGTTTTCTCAGTAACCAAGATGAGATCAGATTCCAGTTTCTTAAGAGCTTCATTCTGGAGGGAGATTGTACAACTCCTATGCAAAAGATTCACTTTGATTCCTTCCTGTTGTTGGGTTATTGTCATCTCATTCACTCTCAAATCACTACACAGCTTGTCTACAACCTCATTTTGTTCACATCAAAGAGTTTGCTGCTGGTATATGGTAAATGTCACCAAGTATAGAAGCATCAAATGATATACCAGCACATACCAGCACAGTATTGGATCTATTATATTGTGACTTTAGCAAGTACAGCTCCCAGAGAATTGTATCTGAATGGTTGACCTCCTTCACACCTACCTTCCTGAAGTATCATGCCTATCAGATGATGAATATTATTATCATTCTACAATCAATAACATGCACAATGGGTTGTGCAGAGGTGACATTGTGAGATTGAGATACACAGAGCTTGCCTATAATAAGTGCAGAAGTTGGGGTTGCTTCTGTAGATACACTGTGCTTTCATATGATGATGACTGCAGAAGTTGGGGCATCCTTTGCTGATGCCCAGGAATTGTCATCCTCCATATGCATGGAAAAACTGTTCAGCAGGCATCCAGGAGACATCTTAATGTTGTCATCTTGAGACATGTCAGGAAGAGATCCTAAAGATTGAATAAAATGTTATTTCTGTTGATTTCGCCCTCTTTTGACTGTTTTACCTTATAGTAGTGTTTGTAGCACAGAGCACTCTTCTCTACTTTCACCATTGTATTCCACATGGTTGACTTTCCTATTCCCCAACTTTCCTTGTTGTTCTAGACCTTTGTGATTGCTCTACATACCTTTCTTCAAGTTGTGATGATTCTTTCCACATTTGTGGTGCATTGTGGCTGCTTGTTGTTGACCAGTATTTGCAGCCACACTACATAAGCTGACATTTTGATACCTTATTACGATAGTGCTGGAGTTCATACATATATATGCATGGTGACAACTATTGGTGAACTTGGAGGTCCAGGATTGAAGCATACTATCAAAAAGTCATCTGCATGACTTTAGAAATTGTGGTGTTGTGGTTGTCTTAGAGACCACACATGGTTCAATCACACATGTGCAATTCAACATTGATCACAATCTGTGTAGTACTATAGCTAGAGCACGAAAATGGCACTATGACAGATCTACTACTCAGAGAATGTTACATGGTCCTGAAGATGAGGAGATGAAATGCCTTAACTACCTTGGTTGCTTTCTTTCCCTTACCTGTAACCTTTTCCAGCTCCTGCCATGAAGCATAATATACTTTAAGCACATTGTGATGAGATCGTTAACAGGCCAGGATTTACTGTAGAGCTTGCAGCATCTAAGAATGTGAAGATAGGCTTGATACCTGGTGCTACTGGAACTTGTCAACTCCTAGTATGATTTTAACCCCAAAATACACTATTGGAAAGACTTCTTGTTGAAGCTAATGTTCATTGACAATTTGAAAGAACACGATTCACTGTTTCTATCAACTCAGCTCTCAGAAAACCTTGTCCGGATGCTGGAGTATTGGTCACCAATTGAAGAACAGACCATATGTGGGTGATAAACATTGTTCCCCCTGTAAGTACTTACTATATAGGAAATACTTCTTTTAATCCTGATGTTAGGTGATTCAGTGCAGTATATCTGCCTTGCTTGGTCAAATGTGTCAATTAAAACTCAAACTCACAAGCTACTTCCTGGCTATGTGACTGTGTCCACACTATACCCCAACTTTTTTCTCCATGCAGTTATAAATTCCCATTGATACTGTGTATGGGGATGGTCATTGATTCCCTTTGAGAATTAGATCTGACAGTTCCCATGTGAACAACCAACCCCCCTGGTTCCCAGTTGGTATACTGTCTTCAAGTGTGGAATATACAAGGGCAATATCAGTTATGGACTTTTCTGCGATGGAGGCTTCAGTGAGCTTCACATTCTAGTTACCCCATAACAGCTGAAACCTAGAGTTCATTCTTCTAAGGTACCGCCTGGTTAAGCCTGTCACCTTTTCTCCTCTGACATTCATCAAAGTGAACCTTGGACTTCATACCATCCATAGCTTACCACATTATCAACACCACACCAATGTCTTTGTCTCTGGTTTGCTACTGATGAAGGTCAAGCCAAATCAATTCTTTTGTATTTCTACCCCATCTCCATACCAAATCACCCTACATATTGCTTCTCCAGTCAATTCTACATTTATGCAGCTCACATGCCAGAAATTCAACCAAGCTTTTTGGAAACCAGGTGATCATGTTGCAGTCTCAGATGCCTCTCATGGCACTTGTTGGGGCACCCTGGAGAGAATCAATTTAGACAATCAATCCATGGTAGTAAATTTCCCTGAGGGTTTTCAATATGAACACCCTTTTACCTCGATCAGTCACCTCTTTTCTGTAGGTGATGTTGTTGATGTGCTTGCTGATCCATTCAGTGGTACTATCAATATTCAACATTATAATATCAGCCAGTCTGGCTTGATTTGTTATGTTGATCCATTGTTGGACAACATTACTGTCAAGGATTCAGAAGATGGCAGAGAGGTGATGTGTTTTAGCTTCAAGAACCTGGGCAGTACTCACTCTTCTATAGTTCCTAGTCCCTGGGTTTCTCTTGGAGTCATACATGCCTGATCAGGCTGTTTATGCCCTGTTCAGTGTTATTACACAGTCCACTACTACTGTCAAAGACAGCATACAAGTTGGTGATTTTTGGTGGAAGTTTGCAATGGACCTTACTGGGGCAAACATGGACATGTCACTGAATTCCAAGAACTTCCTGGTATGGTCAAGCAGGTCATCTGATGAACAGACACAAGGCCTTCATTTTGAAGTTCCAATCTTAGCTACAAGATTCATGCCTGATTATCATGCTTTCATTGAAGTTTATGGCTGATTAGAGCTTCAATGTGAGGCAGGGAGACTATGTTATAGTCATGAGAGAGGAACATATGGGGAAAAGAGGGACTGTATTGCAAGTGCATCTGGAAGCAAAGTTGTTGGATGTCTCATCAGATGTGAATCAGGTAAGCTTGTTGAAAGCATATTCACCTTTATAGCTAACTCAAATTCAAATCTATCAGGTTACTATTACTCTTCTGATTGTTGATTGTGGTCATGCCTATTACAATGTCCCAAATCATGATGAAAATGACTGCTACTACAAGAAGGACATACTAATTATTGCCAGCCCCAATCAAGGTTGGCAGGGTACCTTACCTTGCATAGATGTTGACTAGATTTTTTTTCCTTGGTTTTTTTCGTCACAGTTTGCAATGCCAAGGGTCTTGCTCATTCCTCCACCAACTTTAACAAGATCAGTAAGCAAAGTTGATTGAGTGCTGTGGTGGATGCTCTTGATTCAACCAATTCTCTAGCCTTTTGTAGTTCTTTTGTATCAATCAGTTTCCCTAATACCCAATGGTTTTTGTGAGGCTTTTGGTTCACAGGCTTGTTAATCACAATAAGGTCTCTGAAATTATATTGTACTAGGCTGAGGAAGAGATTGTGCATGCCATTGATCATGAGGAAGCATGTAGGATCCCAGTATGGCAGTCCAAGAAGTTCAGACCACTGTACACTGGTTTCTTTGAAAATTTTGCTATGTTCTTTCCTTGAGTCTGCATCTTGCCATCAAACTATGGCTTCCTGGTATTCTTCACAGGTATGGAGCTTCCACATCTCAGGTACAAAGTTATCTATCTCTGATTTGTGTAACTAGCATACATTATATAGATGATCAGCATTAGGTTCTGAGAAACCCTGAACTTTTTGAGTGGCAGGTAGGTCATTGATAGCCAGTGCAATGACAGACTGTGATAATGATCCTTCTGGATGTTTGATGGTTTTTGTGAACCATGTCCCTCTTTGCCATGCAGGTAAAAAGAAGTCAACAAGAGGATAAAGAAAATGATTGATTTCCTCCAGTGAGGGTTCCTTAGGGCTGGAGATGACACTGACAACATAAAGATTTTCCGCTTTGTAATGAAGGCTTGGGGGAAGATTGAGTAAAGCCATGGTGATGGAACCAACTGACTTCTTTTTATCCACAGTCTTATTTCTGTGGGGGTTGAACCAGTCAACTGAGAGACTCCAGGCTAGCCTGAGGTCATTTCTTTGTAACCCATCCATAAATGGTTTATCATCAGGTCCTGCTATCTTGATAATTCCTTTCCATCCTTCAAGTCCCATAGTTGATGCTTGTTGTTCAGCCTGGTTCCATGCTCCAGTGCTGTCTCCAGCCTTGAACAGCTCAGTATACCAGCCAGAAAGTTGTTGTAATCCTGTATAATGAATGGTTTTAGTGGTATAGTGACTTTGATCCCATCTGACTTTGTTGCCTTGACTAGAAGCTGGCTGCAGAGTTTGCCACCCTGGTACTTGAGGAAGCTGCACCATTCAGGATACATTTCCTCAGTGACCTTTTTTTTCTTTATGATTGGTGCATATTTGCAGCAACACCTAACACATGTAGCATGTGTCTGCATAGAGGGTTCCAGGTCAAATTTCTTATGCACTGATTTGATATCATGCAGGATATAGTTGACTTCTGTCTCTGGTTCTGTTGTATTAAATGCAGCATGAGGTTGGATGGGAGAGTGGAGAGCAGTCTTTAGCAGAAGGTTTAGGAGCTCTAAAGTGGTGTTACTTCAAGAGTGGGTGAGGTGTCCAAAAATATTCAGGATGACTGCAATAAGCATGGTCAGTAGGATGAGTGGATTGGCATGATGGAATTTAAGGTGAAATCTTGATTCTATAGAACATGTCAGTCTCTCAATTAACTTCATCATAGAAACTTACTGGTATCTACAATTTCAGAAGTGCTTTCTTTGGATGATAGATTCTCTGCAGTCCAGTCTGTGAGAGTCTTCAAAATACTCTTCATGGCTGTCAGCAGCTCTTTCATGTTTGCCTCCAGCTCTGCACACAGTAGTTTGTTGGCTTTGTCCCCTCTGATGTCAAAGTGAGTGATAAAATCCAGATTCTCTTGAAGCCACTGAGATTGTTTGTGAAAACCTTCTAGGACCTGATTTTGCAACCCCACTACATTTAATTCACCCACCTCACTCTGTATATATTGCACACAATAGTGCATCTTATGGTCAACCATAAGGAGTTGTGCAAAGGCTCTATCTGTCCCTACACAGATTGCTCCTAATTGGGTGGCCTCTAACTATGGACCTTCAGCTAGTGGGGATGGTTCTGTATACTGTTTCCAAGTTTCGTCCCCCAGAGTCATTTTGAAAATCACTTGAGCTATCTTCTCTAACTGTGGAAGGTAATGTTATGTCAATGCAACCTAACTTAACCTTGAGTCCTTACACTCTTGTCTGACATAGGCTCTAGCAATATGTTGCACATGCATTGGACCAAATCCTCCTATCCCATTAGTATCACTACAAATTTGAAGTAGAATTTCCCTCACCTCAGGCTCTTCAGCAATCTGAAGGTCTCTTTTCCATTCATGCCTTCATTTTTCATTCTTGGAGACCTCTTTCTCTCCCTCCAGGACTACAAGTTGAGCAGAAACAGAGTGTCATCAACAATAAGTGATGTGCAGCTCAACCCAGGGCCCTATGTCTGCTATTTGTAGGCCACTCCATATATATATCCATTGCTCATAGTTGTACAAATCAATGTACTTCATGCTTCTTGTATCTGATGTATTACATTCATTAGCCAACTCCTCTTCTCATATCACAGTGGTACATTGCTTACTCTCCCTTTGAAGCCCGTGAATCTAATACCCTTGCAGTCTGAGGCATATTCATTCTCCAAGTGGCTATTATTTGAGGTGATCTTGAAAACATAAACATCAATCCATGATTGCAAAGGAGGTGTATGCTTCTAACAAAATCACTTATAAACTAACTAACTAACTCTCTACAGCCATCACCGTCATCCAATAGGTGGTGGCTGCAACCCCTTGCAGATATCACTAGCATGCTATTTGCTGTGGCATTTCTCGGACTGGCATGCAGCACAGTTATTTACATGCTGTATGTACTGATTGCTAATCTTGTGTTGTTGCTGGTCCCTCAGGCTTGCTTCACTGAGAGGGCCACTAACCTTGTCCCTTGGTGGGGTAGTTCAACTTTTTTGCAAAGATAGCTAAAATCTGAATTCAAATATGGATCTGATCATATTCATTGTCAATAGTTCTAGCATGTAAACACTACATATCTGTTGTATGCTTCAGTTTATAAGCAAAATATGATATAAAATATATATTCCCTTCATATTGAACAAATACAATGAAATATTGTTGATGTTCATATGTAAGGACTTGCCTAGACAATGTTAAAAGTATGTATCTTATGATATTATTACAGTTATTTTCCATTTTCTAGGGTGACATGTGCAGAATTGGATTTGCCTACTATGTTATTATTGCATATTTCCTTATTTTATCTTAAATATTTGACATGCATGCTCGGCAAACATGGTGAACTTCATAGGTTACATCTGTTCAATAATAAACACCAAGTTTGTTTAGTCAGTATATTTGGCTGTGCCCCAGGTGTGAGCAACTATTATTACACATTCTCCATGTGCATATGCTTATATATCCAGTTATTCTTATAACCTACAATGTAGTGGATATGTGGCTGTTAATGTAAAGACATGACTTGTCATCATTGACAATGCCACCAATGGATTTACCTTATATCATTTGGATAATGCAAACCTAAACCAGACATACATAACAAGGCCACCAGTGGTGTTTGTCCCAAAACAAGTAATGTTTGCAGAGGATGTCAAGATTATCATTGGTGGAAGTGATAATAGTGCCATATACCTTTTTGATAGAAAGTCAGGTGAAATGATCAAAAAGCTTCACCATGCAAAGGATAGGCTTGTGCAATCAATCACAGTAAGTGTGGAACACAGGAGCATACTGGTTGCTTACTATTTGTCTAGACTTGACAATGACTTGATCAAATGCACCATGATCACAAGTGCATTGGCAACTGTAGGCTTGAAGTCTGTCATAATAAATATATGGCAATACTGGTATACTTCCCATAAGGCAGAGAACTCACACACACATCAAAGAACATAGAAGGCTTCAGTATGGATAACTCTTCAGCATTCTGTCTCTATCATGCTGGTGTTGCTGTTTTGTTTCTGGGAATTGGCATGATCATTGCTTAGCTGGTATGCTCATGCTAGGATGAGAAAGTGAATCTGACAATTTGTTTTAGAACATACTAGAGGTCTGGGCAGCAAACATATCTCCACTGGAGGTGTTTGAGACAGATGCAATGAAAAGAGCATCTGATGAGCCCAGGTCACTTGGATACCTTGCAGTATTCAAAACTGACACTCACCAGGAAGCCAGTTACACACTAAGAGACTGAGCAGAGCAATTCATAGCTCTAGCTCTGCAAGCTAACTCTAAAGTGTTTCAAGCTGAGGAGCTAGAGGGCATCAATAAAGAAATAATCTATGAGTACAAATTAACATGTAACCTATTTGTGTAATTTACATTGTATGACTCCTAAGTTGATGTTTTTATCCTGAGTACCAAATACTGCATTTAAGAAGGTACCACTGCTCAAGAAGACACTGCACTAGAGGAAACAATGACAGATGAATGAATAGAATACACAAATTCAGTTGTTCTGTACTCACCACTGGTTGTGAGGCTAGGTACCCAGATGGGGTTGCCTGAAAGACAATCCTTATGATGTTCCAGATGGCATGTTACCTCCATCATTTATACTTATAAGTTGCATACTATCCACTGCATTTCCTACATTAAACTACAACTTTCATTAAGTTAAAGTCTATTACTACTATGTTGGGAAAAGTAGCAAAAGTGGATGAAGAAGGAAAAGCTTACATAATATTGTGAGGGAGTTGATATTGTGAACTGACTTGGACTGAAGGCTGATGTCAGGTCACATGTATAGCCAAATTCAGTCCACAATATCAACCTGCTAATTTCACACAACAACCCCTATATTATAATTGCCCACCATTGTAGCTCCACATGCAGCAACTTCCAATCTGACAGTTCACAATATCAACCTGCTCACAATGTTATATAAGCTTTTCTTTCTTCCTCTGCTGCCACCACTTCTCTCCATAATGTAATGCACTACATAATATAAATACAAGTATCTACTTTATACATTCCAAGTGCAAAGTTAAAACAAAACAAATATAGACATATATGCCCACTCATGGTAAGGGCAGCACAGTAATGTTTTCCTCATGGGTGATGATGATGGATTTACCCAGAAATTGGTGTATGAGAAATTATTGAAAAACACCACAAGTGACTTGCTAATCATGCTAACATGTGCACTACAACAAGGGGAATATAACAGGCTTTGTTCATTTCTACCTCATCCATCCATCAACCTATGTTGCCAATTCCTAACCTCAAGGTTTCATCCACAATATTTGTCCAGTTCATGCTGAACATCCTCAAATCATTTGCCAAGGGATGCATCTCTTCAATGAGAGTCTTGCAGATGGTGGAACTCACTCTCACTGGGACTGATGAAGAGTATATTCCTGATAATTGGCTTAACCTCATTGATATCATTACTCACAATGGGCTTGTTGGATTCCAGCACATTAATGGAGTCCTGGAATGCCCTCCTACTGATAGGTTAATATCTCATGGACTTTGATGTTTTATGACCCAAATCACAGTCAAGTCAGTGTTATACATGCCTGTGGATCCCCAAGGTTTGGTTTCTGAAAAATCATTTAAAATTCAGCATTTTTACTAATGCTCGTGATCACAGCCTCTCTAGCAATAGATCCTGCTGTATCTACACAAGAAAATCCTCTACTTTGTTTGACTCCCAGGTCTGTATAAAGTAGTATTTGTAATTATCTATTGATTCACTTACTCAGACCCCTTTGCAGGAAACTCTAGATTGTTGCACCAGGACCTGTTTGCTTGGACATTGGTACATGATTGAGCCATGAAATGCTTATTTGAGTTCCCTAAGCTGCTGGAGAAGTTAAAAATGAGTTCCAGGGATGCTTTCATTGATAAGGAATGGTCTGGGACTGTTACTGCAGTATTCATTGCCTCTGCACCAGACAGTGATGACAATAACCTCCTTGCCACAAGCAGTAGCAGCATATCCCATCCTGTACATGTTATTGATCAAGCTATGGCCACTCTTGGTGTTTCCTTCCATGCTGCCCCATCACTGGCAGCACCACCTTCAACTCTTGATTGTCATCACCAGTCTAGCAGGGATGTTTGCCACCTGTGTAAACATCTTTCAGAATTCTAATATATATTTTAGCAAATATCAAAACCTTTTGTCATACATTTATTGATACATAGGGCCTATACTACTGGGATATTGTGAGAATCCCAAATAAAGCTTATATTGAAGCAGACAGCTCATATCAAATATAGATAAGCTGCCCTCCATCTCATATAGCTACCATTTGATCTATCATGTGAGTTCCTGACCAAAACCTCCCACATCTTACCCCTGCTCAGACCTCTAGAAGATGAGACAGTTGAGACAAATCAGCAAATGGCTGACTGGCTGGTCAAAGATAAAGAGGAGAGCCCACAGAAAGCTAAGAAGGATGCCCAAAGAATGGCAGTACTTAAATTCATTTTCCCTCTCCCTGCCCATGCTGATCTCACCAATGCAGAAATATAAGTGTTCGAGTGCAAGTTATAAGTACTGTTATCCAGTTCACAAAAGACAAAGAGGAGAACACAAAGACTCTAGTGCATGAAAAATTTTGAATGAAGTGATAACAATGCTAGGTAGCAATGGCATAAACTTAGATGAAAGCAGTGAGAATGAGATAGAGCCAGTTTTCTTCATGGATGAAATTCCATGGTGGAAGGACATTGCCAAAGAGCTAAAGATAATTGACACTTGTCACCCCTTGGGATCCACAGTGTGCAAGGTGTATTGCAAGGAGTGATTGCTTACTATGTCATTTTGTCAATCCCACATGTCAGTCATGCTTCCCCACTTATCAGTCCTGCTTTCCCATTTGTCAGTCATGCTTGTGAGTCATGCTGTGCCTGTGTTGTTCCTGTCAGCCACATTATGGCACTCTATTGATATGTATCATTGTTATGTACTCATTCTATAAGTACCTTTGAGTCCAATGTCTCTGCTCTTTAGTTTCTGACATTGGACTCCAGGTATGTGATGATGTATGGATTGTACTAATGCGACTAGTTTCTGACATTGGACTCCAGCTGCTCAGTTCAGCTGTCTAACAAGGTGGGTGTAAAGGCAGCAAAATGCATGAAGGTGCCCAACACCACAACATGAAGCCCAATAAAGAAATTACTGCCCCCATTCTATGATCCTACATGGCTCATGGGAAACCTGATGGTGGCATCTGAAGAACTCTTTCAATGAATGGAAGTCATCACCCAGAGGGTGTAGAATAGGCTACAGATAGGCACTTGAATATCTGGTAGGCGTACAAGGTAATGACAATGATATGCATATATCTGACTGCATGAATATACCGAGGGCCTGCACACATTATCCTTAGCCTTTTTTCCCTTCCCAGAGTCATGACATTTCTTCATCTCATGCCCTATTGGGGACCATTTTCAGGTATATGCATGCTAGAGTTGGAATACTTGTACTTCCTTGAGCAATTCATAAGTCATTATTACCCTGCTCACAGTAGTTTGAAGATATGAATTTATGTCAATGATATGCTCACTCATCAGTATGGTGGCTAAGAGAGGCACTCAATATGCACTGAGTGTCTGCTAAGTATCCATGCACTGCCCAAATATCACCCACTTATCACCCATTTACTTTTTAGTATATTAAAATATATAATTTCTGAATACCATATATGGCTACAATAATAATACCTTTTGCAGCACAGCAAACTCCTTTATTTTAGATAAGATCATATGAACTCCAAAAATATAATATTTTAGCACTGGAGACCATGCAATCAAAAATATATACTTATTATAACTATTATTTTATTT
>JBBPLX010000360.1:0-23301 GCA_038090015.1 Leccinellum albellum | reverse complement strand
ATACCTATTGCAACCACAGTGAGGGCGGTTCTGGGGAAGCTGCCTTGCCGCTCCTAATGCGACAGGTCGACCAGTTTGCGATAGAAGCAGCCAAGATCTGCCGGGGGAAAACAGCAGACGCGATGCCTGTTTAGATCTTCTCAATCAAATATTCTCTGCTGTTCTTGGCACCTCCCACCAACAAATTACCCCAGGTCATATCCAAGGTACTGATCCCAACCTCACGACTGACGGCCACAGCACCGGTCCAAATGGAGAACCCATCTGTATAGTAGAGGTCAAGAACGAGCAGGCCGACATCCACAGCATCCCTATCATCCAGCTGTCAAGTTACCATGCCCATTTCGTCAAGAGGTTTCAAACTACGTTGTTGTCTTCGAGGCTGCCAACGCTTGGTGTCAATATTGTTGGTGTGTTTGTTGTCGTACCTAAATATCTCATGCTGACAACATCAGGCCCCGTAATCACATTTTACGCTTTAGTTTGCTCGCACGGACGTTTTCACTATACGTCACTCACTCCTGGGTTATCATGTGTTGAATATGCAGCTGGCAGTGACGATCAAAGAGGCTTGTATTGTGCCTTTACAGCAGCCCCTACTCTCCTCCGTGATATCGTTACATCGCCAAAGCTCCCACGTCCGCTGAATCACCGGGAACTACGATCCAATTCAGAATTGAGGATTTCATCGCCGATACTGTGGATCGATATGTGTACTACGCTATCACTTCGGACGGGTCGCATCTCGTCGTCAAGTTCACTTCATGCTACTCAGTTGATCTACATATATACTGCGCTCTTCAAGGCCACGCTCCCAAGCTGCATGGGTTCGGAAGGCTTCCCGGAAATCTTCTCGGTATTGCCATGGATTTCGTGCTTAACGCTTACATACCATACCTCATCATAGACGATCCTCCTGCTGATCGGAGTGTAGGAAACTCAGTTGCAACAGCTTGTTGAATCTTTTCATGCCAATGGGTATGTCCATGGCGACCTTCGGTATCCTAACATCCCCTCTGCCAACGGAAAGGCTATGCCACTGGATTATGACCGGGCAGGAAGAGAGAATGGGGTCTCCTATCCACACCGACCTCTGGCATGGGAGCTCACGGATGAGCGTGGTCGTGATGACCTGAAGATAACAAAGGCGGATGATAGGTGTGCTTTGAAACTGACATTGAAGCTTATCGGGATTGGAATTGACGAGGAGTAGACTACTTCGCGTTGCGTCCGATTGTGTAGCTCCTTGAGCACTAGTCCCTCGGCATCACTGCGTTCCCCATCCTTCTGTCTACATGTGAGTATAACTCAGCCGATCACGAACATCAGTTCGCCACATCATCTGGAATGTTCGCCGAGATCATGGAATCGGCCGAGAAGGGCACCCGCTCCGAAAGAACCTGCGATTTGATCTCCATCGCCATACCCTTATAGATCGCGCAGATGATTGAACGGGGATATGTATGACCCTGCATGAGTCTGTCCACTCTGCACGACGCCTGTCCTTTCAAGCTTCCTCCAACTCCAGGCCAGCCAGATTCTTCCGGATCGCTATCTCACTTTGCCTAGGCGTGCCTCTGACAGAGAGCGCACGACACTCAACGAATCGGATGGTGATGATAAATCGTGCATGCGTCCTTGCGGGGGATCGAAGTACTGCATAAAGGAAAGCAGCCGGGGAAGAAGTGGACGGAGCGGATTGGATCTGAAGAGGAAGAGGATATAATCTACAGCTTTGGCGACATCGAGCCTGGTTTCTCACTGGCAGTGTCGGTCGTATCGGATGGGGAAGAACTGAGGAATGATCTGAAGTGATGTACTGCGGAAGAAGAGCAAGGAGGTAAGCCTGAAATCTTGTCTTGCTCGAAACCTGTTCCACTGGCAACTCCACGTTCCCGTCAATGACTTTTTATTCTCACTTGGGAGCAGTGGGCGACCTTGCGCGAATATTCCACACGCGCATCATCCGTCTCAGGCTACATTGGCATGATCGACGACTTTCCTTGAGCGCTGCCCTACCAAACTCGAGGCCTCCTGCGTGTTGAAGGACCTCCGGCCAGTTTTCGGCCACAGATTCGATACAGCCTGGAAAGTCTACAACTTCTTGGATTCTGCTAGGGTGCTGACGAGCGATGTTGTGCGGTTTATCAAGGTCGGAGGGAACGACCGTCGGCTCTGTCGTTCTTTGGATTGGTGTCTTTCCCGGAAGTCTCTTCGTCGAGGATGCCCACACCGCTGTATACAGCTGCCTGGACCCCCTCAAGGGACCCAGAATCACTGACGTCGACGTCGAGACGTGTACCCGGTCGGCCAGTCTAGACCGCCCCAGATGTGTTTCCAACTTACACCCAACTGTCGATGCTTGCGGTCCACTTACTCTGGCCATCGGGCTCTTCATCGCTGCCCAGGTCCCACCCCATACTGGGGATACCCGAAGTTTCTACCCCGTCAAAAGCGACGACAGCAAGGAAGTATTGCTTGTCCTAGCTCGTCATGTCCCTTTCCCACCAAACAAGGGTTTAACGTCGACCACACCTGCACAAACACCAGCGCGCAACGTCGCAACGTGTGCTCCTTCTCAGCACCAAGGTGTCCGACAACCTTATTAAATCCATCAAGAGCAGCATCAGAGGACATGGGGTAAAAGCCGAGATCTACAACCTACAAATTGAGGAGTTGAAGGAGAGGAAGGCTGGCGAGGACGAGGATGACGTTGGGGAAGCTGAGGGGAAGCTTGAGAATATTCACGAGTTATCGGACAAGGCAGACAAGGCGATAGAGATCTTTGAAAAAACTACAAAGTCAGGTGGAGGTGGAGCCCGAGCCAGCACGTCTTAGGCCATATCGTCCGCTCGCTTCGTATCACTTTCGGTGCCGCCGGTACGTAAGGTCTCACTGAAGACTACGCCGTTATCGAGCTTGACACCTCCATGATTGAAAAAGTGTTTAGGGGTAACGTGATTGAGCTCGATACGTTTTGATCTATCTCACTAAGGCCGTCTAGCCTAACTGTTATATCCAGGTACAAAGATTCCGATCCACGAGTTCGTATTGAAGATGTTTCCCCGTGCCGACTCCTGGGACCCCACTGGCACAACCTTTGAGTGTCCGCTCGACCACCTTCCTGAGCTTCGAGATCTCATTCAGGAAGGCCACACGCACGCCCCGGATATGTTCAACCGCGACGGCGAACCGTGCCTTTCTGTTGTAAAGAATGGTAATACGACCGGCGTCACTATAGGACGCGCTACCGGTATCTTCTCCTTCGTCCGCCAGTACTTCGAGAACGGCACTCACCAGACTTCAATGGAGTGACTTATCCTCCTCTATGACAACAGGTCTAGGGCCTTCTCCGAGTCCGGCGATTCAGGCTTTATCGCTGACGGCCGCAAACGTATCAGCGGCCTTCCACTGATGGAGCTGGCAAGACGGAGTTCTCGGACGTCACGTACGCGACGCCCCGCTTCTGGCTCTTGAGGACAACGGGTTCCCTGACGCCCGGTCATGGTCTAGGCGCCGCAACATCGACCAGAACGACATCGGGGACGGTGGCGAGGCGGCGAGAGGTGGAGCCGTCTCAATTCCTTTGCTATGTCATCTCCTTCTACGCTCTTTTCACTGTCTATAGGTTGTTGGTGCAGACGGGTGCTTTAACCGGTGGACTTGTTGTTCAGGTCCGTCTCCTTTCTTTCCTTCCCCTTTTTCGTACACCTCTTGTCGTACAACTCACTTTTTCCTATGACTTCCTTTTCTCGTATAATTTACTTTTCTCGTACAATGGTTTATATGTTTAGGCCCTTAACTCGTAGACTTGTTGCTTAGGTTCGTCTCGTTCCTTTCGTCTCCTCCTTCCGCCCAACTGTTAACGTCCACGATACAACCCACTTAATGTAATTAGCTGGATTGCCGAACATCCTCGCGACCTTATAAGTGGCGTGTACTGAGCATACCCAAGCATTCGATTAGTCCCCTTACAGTGGCTTCTCGACTCTTCCATTTTTTATACGCAAGTACTATGACCTGACATAAAATGCCTCATGACCAGTTTCGACAAACTTGTACAATGATGTAAGCATCTTGGGGTGGAATCTAGCTGTGAGGTTAAATGTTCGACGATAGTACATTAATTCCGTTGAAAAAGCATACGTTAGGGTCCTCTCATTCTCTCCTTACTCCCCCAGAAACACCTCCAATCAGAATGCTAGGCAGCTCGTGCCCATCGATCGCATATAGTAACGATATCGCACCGGCGATCAATAAGATCAAGGTGACCACCGTACCGATGATCAACACAAACGGACTGAGGACGGATTCAGATGGGTGTAAGACAAGAAAAAAAATAACCGAATAAGACTCACCCACTGACGTCCCTGCGCTGGCACATCTCCCCCGCCCAGTTCTGTACCTTTCCCGCCTCACTGACTGTGGTGGTACACGCGCAGACGAAGCATTCCTGTCCCGCGCGCGTCGTGTTGACGCACTGCCCGTGCCCCGAACAATCGCCCGTTGCGTCCGCACAGTTGAGGATGGAATTGTAACAAGAAGATTGCGAGAGCGAGAGCGACTTCGCAGGAGACTGGAGGGATGGCGTGACCTCGACGGCTTGATCGTTGAGTAATGGACTCCTCCTCTGCTTGCTTGGCGCGTATGTGATCAGCGCGAGGCGAACCGACCCTCCGTCTGTTGTCAACGCAGTATCTATGGCAGCGCGCAAGGCATCCACCGCGAGCTTATATTGCTCGCTCGACCGGCCGTACGACTGTGCGAGTTTGGGTACGCCCGTCAGTTCAAGCGCCGCAAACCGGTCGGATGCAGGCAACGAGTCGAGGTATGTCACAAGCGTCGACATCTCAGCAAGGAAGGCTTCGTTGGCTAATGAGGGTGTGGAGAAGATGTCGAGCGCGCGAGGGACGCCTTGAATTGGGATGGAGGGCTCGCTAGCGACGTAGGTGTATACGTGCGAGGCGCGCTGAGTGCACATCTTTAAAAATGACGACCATGAATAGGATGGCGACTCGGAGAACGAGAACGAGGGTTTGAAAGTCGATGGAATGATGTCTGTGACCAGGTAAGGCAAAGTCTGGTAGGACCCCTCGTATAACTTACCGCGAGCATACACCTCGTCTATGAGCAGCAGCAGAGCACTTTGGTCGCCTTGCCCCAGAAATTCACGCTCCCTGAACAGGTGATTTAACCGCCCAGCTTGATCGACTACCTCGAATTGCTCAAGCCCAAGGTGAACTGCGAGTACCAGGTTTGCCTGCTGCGGAGAGATGTAAGGTGGGAGGGTCTCCGGGGAATTGAGGAAAACTGTAGCAGCCTGCGCGAGGCCGAAGAAGAAGAGAGTCGCTAGCAACACCGTACACATCCTGGTCGACACTCGAGTTCACCAACAAAACTGACAAATCGTTGGTATTGACACATGTTTGTATTACAGTATTGTAAGCGATTAAAATAAGCAACCTCCCAAAATCTTTAGTGTCAGACTTCTGTTCCGGGGCTGTCCGATAATTCCACAAATTTCTTCCATATCTCTTCATTCGAGGGGCTAGGAGAATATGTGCAGGGTTTAACCACGGATCGTGCGGATCAGTGCCCTCTCCTTCGGTAAAATAGTCAAGGTAGACGCGACTCCCCTGGGAGAACTTGAAGACAACCATGTACCCTTATTGATCAGCGTGTACTCGCTCAAGACGGACGCCGCCCTCAGCTCTTGGAGTGGGTAACACGGTATTGATGATACCATTTCGAGTACGCCGACACTCAGGGGACCTGCCACCGAGAGTCAGTTGCTCGCACGTCAAAGTCGTCATTGATGAAAAAACGGTGGCGCACCTGAACGACTGCACAAAACAGTTGCCTTCCTTTGATGCTTGTCGTGCACTTGTCCAAACGGGAGAGGAAACGGACAGGCTCACAATCACTCAGTGGCGTCTGAGGTGCCTCAATGTTATCTTCTCTCGGAAAGAAAAAGAGCTGCAAGGCACCATCAGATCCTCGTTTCCTCGCTCTACGGTCCGGCTAAACATCCCGCAAGTCTTGACGTTGGAAGGATCTGATTTCGGAGCTACGGAGAAAAAAAGGTTCTATGTGACAGAGCCATCGTCGTAGTTAGGCAGCAGGCTGACACTTACATGGGATACTGCGGAGCTAGTCTTACAAGCCAGTTTTAGTAGTGTCTCCGAGATACCATGCGACCTGATTACGATCTCGCCCGACCGATTTGACAACTGAGAGGAATGTGAACAAACCTTGAACGTGCCTTCCTTGTGGCAAGCATTGGATGAAGGCGTCGGGTCCACGCACCAATGATTGACCATCGCCATCTTTCCTAACCCACCACCATACTCGGCCTGCGATTCGACGGATGTATTCACTGTAGTAGCACCAGACCCAACAAGCAACCCATCTGAAACCTTTACGGTAGAACTCAATCTTATCGACAACCATCGAGAAAGGGATAGAGATAAGCAAACGTATCGCATTGCTTACTTTGAATGACGCAGGAAACACTCTACACTCAATCAATGCAGAGGGCTATCCGTCTTTGGAAAACCAGAAGGGTAATCAGAAGTTTAAAATGGCAGCGCGCACTGTTCTGGGTTGGGAACAGAAGAGAACCGGTACCCATCTGGCACAATCCGACTGTCAGGAGGGTTTACCGTCCATTCGCCGGAGCGAAATCTCTTCGGTTTCATTAAAGTTTACTCGCCAGATAGAATCTGAGTACTCGGAGTTCGTGCTTGAATCATTCAAATGAGATCGAGCTAGTCCTAAAGGGAGTAGAATGGAAGAATGTCCCACTTTGTTCAAATGGATGCCATCAATACATTACCCCACATGACCCAGGGAAGGACTTGAAAACTTGACAGGCAACCAATCGCTTTCAATTTATGAGCCCACCGGGTACCGGCAGTCGGTCAGCACGACCCCAGATCCACACGGAACAAGCGGAGC
Organism: Leccinellum albellum; assembly: GCA_038090015.1. NCBI lineage: Eukaryota > Fungi > Basidiomycota > Agaricomycetes > Boletales > Boletaceae > Leccinellum > Leccinellum albellum. The sequence goes on along the minus strand of JBBPLX010000360.1, from coordinate 16,344 downwards.
CAGTGGGTCGTCAGGGAACAATGAGACCCATGTGGTCTAGATAACCGTTACGCCAACCTCGTATTTATGAATGGCTAGAAACTTTGCTGATTTCAGCGCAACCATTCAGGCTGTCAAGACATGACATACATACAAGACACACCTTGGTGCTCAATCCCGTCCACTTCCTAGGAGTTGGGAAGCGGTCTTATAACGGCAACACGACCAACTTTGCACGATGAGCAAAGCGAGGCTAGATAAATGATAAATCACTGAGGATGGCTCTCCGCTTACGTAGAGGTGTGATCACAACACCTCTCAATCCATGCTCCGTCGCCCTGCCAGAAAAGTTTTAAGGGCACTTATTATGAAAGAACGACCGCAGTATCACGTTTGATGGAACACCTTGACTTTTACAGCATCATTCAGCCTGATTATCAGCTCAGACCAAAATTTCCATTAGTAACACATTATTCACTCGCCAGTGATTCGGTACCGTTCGATGCACAAAATGGTCCCCCCATGGGTGGCACCCTAGGGCATGAATATTCAACACTCATTCGGGTCGTATTCAAGTGGAGGAGGAGGGATGTTGGTCTGTGCGTGGGAGCGCGACCTTGATACCCTGCTGAGTTTGAATTTCCAAGCTTGTCTCGTTAGTCATTGAACTATAAAAGCTGCACCTCTGCCTCCCACCAACTCCCCCGGACCGGATATTCTCGGCGTCGATTCCAATGTCGAATAAGATTGTGGTGAGCTGCTCACCCGACCTTGGTTGTAGTAGTCCAGCCAGGTAACAGAGATATTTTTGAGCCCTCTATCTACCGCACCGTCATAGACGAAGTCATTGCCGCCATTAAGCCCGAATTCGACGAGTACGGCGTTAGCGAAGATATCCTAGCTGACTTGCAACACGTAAGTTATCCTTGGTCCGTTGTGGAACCTTGCGCTTAGTGAGCTCGCATCACAGAAATGGCAGAGTAAAGTCATCGCGTCGCATGTCGCAGAGTTCGAGCCACAACCTCAACAAGCGACCCAACATCACCCCGTTTACCCGCCTCATCCAATGCATATGATGCCCCATCATCCTCACTATCCACCACCGCACAACCCTTATGTGTCCTCACCGCAACAACAGACGACACAGGTGAAGGCTGAGCCGGTAGATGGTCGGTATATCCTGGGTGCGCCTGGAATGGCGCCTTACGCGCTGCCCCCTTTACCCGGACCCCAACTAAATGGGATGAAACCGCCTACATATCCTGGGGGACAACAAAGCGTGTTATCCTTTGCCCCTCACCCACAGCATCTCGCGCGTCCCGCGACCGCCCCGCGACCATACGTCGCTCCGGCACCAGCCGCCGCAGCCTCACAGCCCACCACAGTATCTTCGACAATACCAGCATCAGCTCCGGCAGCACAGCAGCCTGCTCAGTCTAACCAGACTACGCAACCATCGACAGTATCTCAGCCAGCACAGTCAATACGTCCAGCGGGTCAGCAGATTCCCCAAGTCGACGGACCGTCAATCTCCGATTCAGAGTCGCCCTCTCCACCCCCAAGTCAATCATATGCACCACGCCCTTCCCACCCGTCGTTGCCTCAACCCTCTCAAATATCTACCACATCCCAAGCAGGGGATGAGGTAATAAATAGCGATTTGGACGACTCAGATACGGAGGGCGAGGAGGAGGCCGAAGAAGGCGGCCAAGGAGACACAGACATCGTGTTCTGCACTTACGATAAGGCTTGTTGACATGCCGAATTAAATTTACGTCTAGTCTCATGACTTTTTATAGGTTGGGCGAGTAAAGAACAAATCGAAATGTATCTTGAAAGATGGTATGATCCATATCAACGGCAAAGATTACCTTTTCGCCAAATGCACGGGGTAAGATCCGCTTTGATGCTTCTAGACGTTATTTTGCCAACTATCTTTTTCAGTGAATTCGAGTGGTAGTCCTGTGTTCTTGGGCGCAGTTGGGTGCAGCCCCTTTCTCTTCTTTGGACCGCGGTGTTAGACTATCTGCATTGCACATTGTTATTCTGCACACTTATGTCATTACTCATCAACCGCATCAGTGAGACCGTCGCTTTTGCCGTGTACAATAGGAACAACCCTCGTCTACCACCACGCAACAGCAAAAAGGCCGAAAAGGCCGAGAATCTGACAGATGCGGCAGATGGATTTCTACTTACTACTTAATCCGCGGGGCCGGTGGTAATCTGCTCTGTTTGCCGAGGAATTCTTTTAACTCTCGAGATCGCCGTTTCCCTCTGGAGCCACGCATGCAAGTTTCGGAGACAACCTGGTGCCAAGTGCCAAGCGAGATGGTACAGCGTTTTCGCGCGCACGAGTGTTATGTACTTGATTCGATCTGTGAGTGGCGGTGATTAAAATTGTCGGATTCACTACACCGCGGTCCGCTCTGGACCGGTGGTAAGGGGCCCCGATGTAGAGCGAATACAGGTGGGTCAATAAAAGGGTAAACTGAATAATAAGTTTTTAGGGGGGCTTTGTTGTCTTTAGCTTTGCGCTGCACTCACATGGGATTTACGGCGGTCCATAAGCTGATCAATTGATGTGTGGATACACCACATGTACTTATGACTGACAAAAAGGTAAGGAGTCCTTACCAATTTCATTTCGTGAAACAAAACCACCCGTGTAAAAGTCTTCTCTAGAGCCCCCTTGTTTCATCCGAACAACCGATGCGGATGGAAAACACGCGGTGAGAAAATGGGAAGGACATATGGGTTGTACGATTTGCGCCAAAACATCCCGCTCATCGATGCTGGCTTCTTTTCATTGGCTCCCCCCTTTCCCCCTTTCAAACTTTTACTCCCGTCTTATATTTGGAGCTGTGAAGTCTAGTGCGAGCTCGTGGGCTACCTCATAGACGCCTCGTGAGGAGGGGACTCATGAAAAACAAGGGGAATTAATGCCTCGTCCGTCATGCATCGCCGCTGGCACCGCAACCTATGATGGAAATATTAAGACGGCGGACGCAAGGTTGTCACCATGGTCCAGCTCAACTTGTTTTTGATTGCAGGATCCTTCTTTCAAAGTGGGCCGCACACTCCCAATTTCGAAAAGGTCCCTGCAGCCGCAAAAGCACCGCCTCGCTCTACCGGCAATCCCATTCGATCGATCAACTTGCGCCCACGAATGCATTCGGAAAAGCCCAACTGATTATTGACTCCAGCAGACCAGTAAGACATAAAGGGGCACAGAACTTCAATGGAACGATCTCGAAAGAGTCTAGAGTATGTGGGTCATTGGGCCCAGGCGTTCCCCCTTTTCATAGAGCTAACCTATCAAGAGTAGTCTTCACGTTTGCGCCTTCGTGCGCGTATGGATGGATGCCCGGAATGATCCGCATGAATCGATTTAGAGCCCCGCGTCTGCAGATAGAACGGATAAGATCTCTCCAGCCGCCTTCATATCGAGGGTACTTACTCATTTGTTCGACAAAAGAAAACAAGGTTGGGGGTTTCCCCCGGCTTGTTGCGAAAATGATCACCCGATCAACCTAACAAACAAAGAGCGGAGGACGCCAATGTGGGGGAACTTTGTTGACATGTTGAGAAGAACCATACCTTGGTTTAGGAGGTCCAGAACCTTGAGGCAAGCAAGGTTTTCAAGCAGGATCCGGTAGACGAACACCTCGGCTTCCCGAAAGCTGCCTTTATGGGCATTAAAGTAATCAAATGTTAAACTTACCCGGTTGTTCTCAGGCGGAGGGTTTACATGAACGAGGAGTGGATGTCAAAAAAACTGCTTTGCCCACTCGTCTGGAACCTGACTACGTCCTCACTATTTACTTAAATGAGTAAGATAATGATATGATCACGTCTGAGTCTGGAAAACTATGCCATTGATTAAATGGTACAGATCACGAGATTTAAGAAGGGACTGAATGGCATGTTAGAGGGGGCCCAAAGTTGTTCCCATGATAGTCAGTCTGAACGACCAGGCTTGATGGTCCCTAGCTGTCAGGTATGCAAGCGGGATGGCGGGATCCGGGACTGATAGAAATATTTTACAAAGTTTACAAGGTTCAATGCGAGCGCCCAGGATCGCACCATTTGGGGCAATGACATTGACGCGGGGACATTGCTTTAGCCCAACCAACCAAGACTAGGATAGTTGACGGACCTGAATTTATCTGTACTCAGTGTCGAGATAGTATCATACTAATCACGCGTAAGGTTTTAGATTTCGTCATCGCAACCGTTGTCTGCAATTAAGCCAAATGTATGAGTAAGGTTCCCGGAACACAAGAATTTAGTGTCATTAGAGTACACAAAAATAAAAATACTCTGGCCATCCTACGAAGACCGGCTAAGACTCGGACATCCAAAATTCTGATTGTCGCCGCGCATGATCCCGCTCGCCAACCTGAGCCCAGTATATATCAAAATGCCCGGATGCATTTTTCACCGATGTGGGTGCTCGTTGTCGTGGTTGCGAAAAGTGTCACTTTGGAAGCTGACGGAGCAAGATAATTTATCACCGCTGCACGGGATAAGAATCCGAAAATAGTCACCCCGACCGTGGTCCTAGTGACCGCAGAGCCATGTCATCGACAGGGTCCCTGCGGTACGGGCGCCGTTGTAAGGAATGAAGCGGTGCAAGATCTACCCTCGATGGTCCGATGGCACCTGAATGCTCATCAGGTGTCCTCACCGCGTAAAGTTGAGTGGGCGGCTCAGGGCGAAATATCTGAGCAGGTGGCGGAAGGGAGATCTGAGAATAATTGCTATGCGGGGATTGCGTGGATGCAGCTCCCTGCGGGTTATACGCGAAAGCATGTTCGCCTCGGCCTGTACTGTTGGGAATGGGTTGGAATATACCAACCGTGGATGAGGGTCTATCAAAATTTGAAGAAGATTCCCGAAAGGAGCTGGGGTATGTACAAGCAAATTCCGGCCGATAGTCTCTGTCACCGACAATCGACTCCGTGGACACCACAGGATGACGGGGTGGGGAAGAGGGATTGGGGATTGAGCAGTACTCAGTAGACCGACCCTGGTCTTTCCGGTCTCTAGACGGAGCATTAGGTGAAGCATCGAGAATACCCGGCAAAGATGGACGACGGAATTTGCACTCGGTGTCCTCTACGTCAGGTCTCAATGGGGGTAACGTATGAAGCGCTCCAAGTGGCGGCAGAGGTGGAGGCACGGAGTATTGCGGGACATCGGGAGGTTGATGGAGGGCAGGAGGGTGGGAAGCCTGTGGGCTTACTCGATAAGGTTCCTGAGCGAATGTTGGTGGTGACGGCCCTGGGTAAGGGGCAGGTTGGGCTGGATATGCGGCAGGGAATGCGGCATATGTTCGAGTTACGGAGGTGGGTATTTTAAAAACATCTGTGCGGGCACGGGTATCCTCCACCTTGCGATTCTTGCTGACGCGAGTGCTCTGGAAGGTCCCCTCGGGTACCACGAGCTCGGCAACACCAGGGATATCATCAATAGTTCCAAGTTGGTCGACCGTCGCTTGTGTGAAATAGGCAGCTATTCTGGATCAGGAACACGCGTACAACGAATAGGGTGATCGAGAACCTACTCAAATGCCATTTGCGGCGGCCCTTTTCTGTTTCGACCCAAACAGAGTACGTCTGCTTTACCAAGGGGTCCCAGTCTCGCGGGGGTTGCTTATCAGAGGAGCTGGTTGAGATCTATTATAAGGAGTAACAAAATATTTGTGCGTATATAGTTACCCCGAGTGACCTCCGTCTGCTGGTGGCGTGTACTTTTCGTAGTAAAACAAAAATTCCTGGAAACATGAATATGAGCGGTCCATGTATTAATGGAGACGAAATGGGGGCCGCACGTCTCGCACGCGGGAGGGGCTCCAACGACGACCCTCGGTAAAGCGCTCGATCCCGAGACCAGTAATTTCAGTGTGAGGACCTCGCTCCTCCCAAGCGTATACACAACCTGAATGCAAGGAAAGGCGCTCATCTGCGTCAAGCCGCCTGGTGATCATGGGCAGTATGCGACGCTGGACGGCAAAGAAAATCTTATGCGCATCACGGGTGGAGCGGATGCGAGCATTGGTACAAGTCGGCCGCTGCTGCATTGTGGACCAACTCGACAAGAGATGTTGGATGGGAGGGAAGGGTAGGGAAGGACAGAAGAACAGAGTGGGGTATATATTCTTTCCGAGATCTGGTGAGGGAGGAGGCTATTTGATAATCTAGTTTGGTAATTAATTAACCTGTTTCTATCCCAGGGGTACGTACAAGCAGGCGCACTTCAGTGTTGTCAGAATTACTATTTTGTCAGAAAACTGTCAACGGAAAAGGTGATACGTACCATGTCTGATAATTACCGCAAGAGTCTCAACCTTATTGGTGCAATCGACCCAAAAGGTTGGTCGTCAATCTCGATTGCTGCCCAAACTCTATCACTTTATTACAACTTAAAAATCACACCACCTTCCAAGCAGCGAGAAAAGAAAAAAAGTATTTTTTATGTCTAACGCGCCTCATAAGTAGGGTACCCACGTCCTGCAGGATATCTTGAAAGTACTGATTTCTATGCGGCATATTCCGGCCACCCCTTCATATATCTTTCGACCCACTTCTTTTGCCTCACCTTTCAGATCAGTCGAAATGCCGGGCCCATAACTTGGAAAGTCCCGCGATAACCGGTCAGAATGCTACAATATTGAACAAAGACTTCAATGAATCAATGAAGTTAATGATGAAGCCTCGTTTGTAGATAGGCTACCCATTTTCTTCCGTCCCGGTGCCATCTTTTCGTATTCCATAGCAGTTGATCCCGCTGCCGTCCCTCATCAGCCCCACCAGTATACTAAGCGAACCGCATCCTCAAAACTCCCGCGGTTTTCGGCTCACGAATCTGCTACACGTTGCACATGACGTGCAACTTCACCGTATCTGCTGATGCGGCGGCCCCGGCCCCTGCTAAATGTTTAACTATGCTAATTCTCAATCTAATTTCCGTCTCTTACTAAAGAAAGCTGCCCTGTACACGTCATGATGGCTCTTCCTGTTCTCCAGGCTCCCATCCCACGGACTCCCACCTTGCACTTTACCGCACACTTATCAATTCGAACGTCGTTTGCTATGCCATTGTTTCACGTGTTCCTCGGCACCTCGCAAATGGCCTCTTGTTGGCCTTCCAGCCAAGGGATCCTTACTTTAGGGACACGCATACTTGACTGGTCATATTTATCCCCGGATCTGCTTCCGAATCTCTGGAGTGTTCCCTGACCGCTGTCAACAAATATCGTTATTTTCCCATGGCGGTCAGATTCGTATCATAGCGACAGACAACGCCAATTCGGAGGCACAGCTTTTTTTTGTTCCTCCATGTTGCAGCTTCGGCTTCATTTCGCGATGGATGCTAACGCCGTCCTCTTCTCAAACGTGTACATTCCGACCATCCTATTCTTCTAGTCCCCCCTTGGGCCCCACCCTCGGAGAATTCCAGATCAAGTTGTATTTTGTCATCATGGCTGGATGGCCAGAGCTACCCGTTTATGGATGGCCCGTAGTCAGGTGGCTATACTGCAGGACCCAAACTTTGATGCCCGCACTGCTCGATATTGGCGTTCCCTGCGCTAACCAAGTCAGCGCCTGAACGGGTGTGGCCCCCATCAAATCCCGCTGTACAACGAAATGTGAACCTGTGGCGTTGTGGGGCGCACAAAAACTTTGGAGGGGAATCACAGCTAATTGGCATGCTCGATCTCGCGGAAACAATCGATTATGTACGGAAAACACAGCGACATTGTGACGTGGTGGTATATATAATGTAGTAGCCTCAGAGTATTAAAAACCTGAGCGTCGCTCGAATCAACAGACCGGAATGCCATTGATTATCATTGTATGTTATCCCGGTCGACAGGCTAACTTATGCTTGTATATGGTGGCTGCCGCCGTGGTCTGCAGTAAGAGTACAATATTGTCCCACATCCTGTCTAGCTAATGAATACAGTGTATCATATCAAGAAAGCGTAGGAAACGAATCGGTCAAGCAAGATAGTTCAATTAAAATTGAAGCGGCACAGCAATGGTGACAAACGTGCAGTCTCAGGCCATCTGCGAACAGAAACGATGAATCAGGTCAAACTAGGATAAAGGGTCATTAGTATTTCTTCGTCCACTGGATGCCTCTTGGGTGGATTAAGATTTTGAAGATAAACTAGCGGGGCAAGCTTCTGCGCTTGTCTTTCTACGCTAACTGGACCTCGGAGTTCGCCAACACCAAGTGCAGGAAGCGACGCCGTGTTCTGGAATGCTTGGTTGAACGGACGTGTTGGCGAGGGGTATGGAGCGAATTGTTGATGAGGGGGCAGATGAACACCTTGTTCGTCCCTGTGCGCACGGTGCCGAGCTGGGTTGTGACGAGCGCTTCTGTATTTCCCAAGTGGAACGTTGAGATGAGCAAGTTCGGGAATCTCGGACACCGTCCTCAAGTCATCGGCTGTGTCGGCTGTGAAGTATGCAACTAAAATACGAAATCAATCCAAGGCAACGACTATTGGACAAAGTTGACACACTCAGATGCCATTTGCGACGTCCCCGAGACGTGTCGACATATACGGAATACGTTTGTTTCACGAGCGAGGAACGTACAGGCTCTTGATGAGAATTGTTTTGAGTGCGGGATCCAGAACCAAGCCTAAGGAAGTATCGTGAGGCGACCAGAAGCAGGCGGAAGATCATGAACGAACGTAGTATCCGAATCTGAGTTCACGTCCACATCAATTGGGTCTGGGTCTTTCTCTTGATAAAATAGGAATTCCTTCAAAACAACGGATGAGCGGTTGCGGCGAGGGAAAAGTGAGAAAGCGAGCTCACGTCTCGGACACGACTTGGGCCCCATCTGTTTACGAACTGCCAGTGAATGGGAATTGCGTATCTCCAGGGATAACATACCTTTTGCCATCTGTCCATCTTTCAATTCCAAGCTGCAATTCTGATTTGAGACACTGCTCTCGTGGTGTTCTGACTCATACACTCACGCCTGTCGCTTCTGGGTTGGGTCCGCGTTCTTCCCAGACAAAGACACTTCCTGATGTAATTGCTCTTCTTTCCTCTGTATCCAAACGCCTAGTTACCATTGGTAGAACCCCGACGGCCACCGCGTGAAATATGACCTGAGCATCTGGAGGCGATCTGTGACGAGGGTAGTTGGAGTCCTTTTTTCTGGGCCAGCAGTTCAATGACTGGCGTACCGCACACGAAGTCTCGTACAGGTGGGGTGCTGCATGCTTAACTGCTGAAGCACGGAAATAGGTTGCGTGTGGCAGGCGTATGAGTGAGAACTTGAAGTGGTGGATTTAATGAGCCTGATATCCGAATTGAATGATTGGGTGAGAATCATTCAATGCTGCACCTGTAGGCGTCAGGGAAGTTTTCAAATGCGGGTAGGAGATGGAAGGGAATATAGGAGAACTCGACTTGTCCTTAAATATCAAGGACCAAGTCCATTTGACGATTCCGGGACACATTAACAGCTAGCGTGATGTAAAACTGCTGATACGGTCGGTTGCGTGAATGTCCTCCTGCTGCCAGGGATGGGAAAACAGCTCTGTGAACTCTCATTGGTAGATCATATCACCGATACTCAACCCACAGCAAGTGCGCAACTAATAGAGTTTTTAGGACCCCGCCGAGGCCGAAGTTCGCATGAATTCGCGTATTCTCCGAGTCATTAGCTAACCGGAAGGGTCTGGCGGCGAGTGCAAAACATTGCAGCAAAACTCGCACACTAACATAAATTCGTCGCAATTGGAGCTAAATGGAATCCGGGACGAGTCTAATATGTCAAGGTTGCCGGCGGGGATAATACATATGTTCAAAAGAGGATCGACTCTCCAATGACACCAATCTAGGTGTGTTCCTGTGTGTTCTCGTGATACGGCAGCGACATTCATTTAGGTCACTCCTATGCATGCATTTAGGTATATAGAGTCTCGTGCTCTCGTATGGGAACGAGTCGAAGCCGAACATGATTTCTGTGATAGGCTACTTACATATATTGCTATCGATGTACTGGATCGATAACAGTCGGCCGTACTACCACAGGTGGAGACCCCGAAAATGCTATAACAAAGATTGGAATCATGTGTGAACACCCATCACACTGATTATAGCAGCTTGAGGAGTTTACGACGTGAGCAATAACTTGATACCAGACCTTAATTACTAAATACGAAATTTTTTTTTTGATGGAGCTTAAGGGGAGAGCGGTGTTGATGGGGAGGGCCGTTGAGCGCGTGGGGGTTGAGGATAAACTTGGCTAACTTCGCTCCGGAGGGGGTCCGAACGAATAATTACGTCAGCATACCAGTGACTATTTTGATTTATGATCTGGCAACGAGTAAATCCAAGCTCGTTCACTCTCTGTCGCGTCTATCATATTTCGAGGTATCTAACCTCTGCTTGCAGCAAATCGGTAGTTATGTCGCAGCAGCCTGCTTGGAACGTTTCGTGTCGCCAGGTCGAAGAACCGGTTTTGAAGGTGTACAATTCGTTAACCAAAACCAAGGTACGGCTTCGATCGTTCACTGATGAATCCGACAACGTTCACTTTCGCGCAGACAGAATTCATCCCGAAAAATAGTCGACTTGTCAAATGGTACAATTGCGGACCAACAGTATATGATGCCTCTCACATGGGCCACGCGCGGTTGGTTGTGTATGATCCTATCACAGCGATCCTTGTGCTAACGGCTTGTTCTTTAGTAACTACGTCACTCAAGATATTCTCCGCAGGATCGTATCTGATTATTTTGGCTATGACGTTCATTTTGTCATGAACATCACTGATATCGATGACAAGGTAGCGCTCCTGCATCTCCATTCTCTTTGCGTTCCTAACGTACAAAAGATAATCTTGCGAGCTCGTCAAAATCATCTTTTCGACAACTTTCGCGCTCAAGCGTCTTCCCTCACTCCCTCCCTTCTCGATCAAGTGCAAGACGCCTGGCAGTCGTATGTCTTGAACGAATTATCCAAAGGGTTACCGGAGAACATCAAGCCGACCGCTATGAACATTTTTGACCTGTGGCCCAAAATCAAAGCTCTTCGAGACGACCCAGTTCAGACGGCCGAATGCTTGAAACGCGACGAAAAGTTTGACATGCATCTCGGCATTGCTGTAGGTTATGTTTCCTCGTGCAGAAAGGTCGTCTGACTATTTAATCATAGATTCGTACGGATTCCGCACTGTCTTCCGCTCGAAACAGCCAAAATGATAGAAAATCTGCCTTGGTTCTATTGGACGACTCTCGGGACATAATATCGGCTTCGCTGGACAAAAACGTGACAATATCTTCCCATATCGGTTCGCAAAGCTGACTACTTTGTGTAGTTGAAGGACACGGTGACAGATCCATCTATTTTCCGCGAGCTGGCGGCTTTCTGGGAGGATCAGTTTTTCAAGGACATGGATCGCCTACGGGTCCGTAGACCTGACACGTTGACCCGTGTGACAGAGTATGTTCCCGAGATCGTGGATTTCGTGAAACGTATCATGGACAATGGCTATGCCTATGCGTACGAAGGCAGCGTGTATTTTGATACTATAACCTTCGATTCCATGGAAAACCATAGCTACGCGAAGTTGGAACCTTGGAGCAAAGGAAACAAAGAATTACTTGCGGAGGGAGAAGGTTGGTCCATAACAATCCTAGCTGGAACGGTAGATTATCGTTTTAACACAGGTTCGCTGTCACTCACCACTGGCAGACGCTCCGCGTCAGATTTCGCTTTGTGGAAAGCATCAAAGCCAGGGGAACCTTCTTGGCCCTCACCATGGGGTCCCGGTCGTCCCGGATGGCACATCGAATGTTCGGTAATGGCCAGCGCGATACTGGGTGATCACATGGACATACACTCTGGTGGTATTGATCTCGCATTTCCACATCACGACAATGAGATGGCACAGTCTGAGGTGAGATAGTGAATTATTCGAAATTTACCATCTTCTCAACTCGCATAGGCATATCACGAGTGTAGTGCCTGGGTTAGCTATTTCCTCCACACAGGCCACCTGCATATCGAAGGTCTCAAGATGAGTAAATCTTTAAAGAATTTCATTACCATCGGTGTGAGATGGGCGTTATTGCTGCCTCAACTATTCCGTTGAAGCGGGATTTATGAACAGGACATCTTACAACGGTTTACCCCGCGTCAACTTCGACTGGCGTTCTTATCGCAGTTATGGAATGCCAAAGTCGATTTTTCTGAGGCATTGATGACAGGTGAAGTGAAAACAATCGAGACTACTTTCAACGTATGTGTCACAATGACGTTCAAGTATGTATATCTAACGTGTTGCAGAACTTCTTTGTGACTGTTAAAGCCTTGTTACTGGCTAACGAGAGGGCCTCGGACGGATACCATCATTACGAAGAACCCGAGCGCCAGTTTATGAATGGGTAATCATGGTCCCATGTTCAGTCTTATCCCATCTCACACGTGAATTCTTTGAGGCTTAATGAGAGCAAGCTGGCGTTCCGTTCCGCACTTTGCGACTCTTTCAATACCCCAGAGGCCCTTAGGGTGCTGCGCGATTTGGTCTCGCGTACGAACATATACATTAACACCCGCGCAAAATCCATAAATGTCGCCTTGGTCGAACAATCAGCGCATTGGGTGGGTGATATGCTGCGGATGTTTGGTCTCGGGGAAGGGGAGAAGCTCGAATTAGGTTGGGGCCAAGAAACGATGGGCGATGCAGATTCTGCCAACGTAAGCATCCAAGTTTTCGCGAAACCTGTGTCTCACCCGTCTTCGCGCTAGCGGGAAGAACTGTTGCTTCCTTATCTTCGTGCACTTTCCTCCTTTAGGGATGGCGTCCGTTGCTTGGCTATTGCAAAGGGAGACGATTCCTTGAAGGAGATATTGAAGCTCTGTGACCGACTTCGTGACGAGGATTTGATTCCGTTAGGCGTGGCATTAGACGACCAAGAAGGTATTTCTTGTCGGTCTCTTGCTCGGATATATGCGCTAAGGCATCCTAGACGGTAAAGCTCTCGTCAAGTTGGTTCCTCCGTCGGAACTGATTAAGGCACGTGACGAGAAACGGCGGAAGCTCGAGGAGCAGGTCGCGAGGAAAGCATTATTAGCGCAAGAGGGACAAGCTAAACGCACGGCAAAGATGGAAAGGGGGCGTACGCCGCCTGACCAGTTCTTCAAACCGCCAAACGTTCCCGAGGGCACATACAATCAATGGAATGAACAGGGGATCCCTATGGCGGATGGTGAGGGCGGGAAGCTGAGTAAAAATCAAGAAAAGAAGCTATTGAAACAGTGGACTGATCAGAAGAAACTGCACGAGGAGTTTTTGGCGTGGCAGGAGCAGCAAAAAATAGGACATTAACTCTTTCTCGTTCGTTGGGACACATCATTCAAGAAATGCAATAGATGACACGTTCGGTTGTTACCAATCACATTTATCCACAATCAGATGGGTAATGGTTTCTAATCCAAGCTTGTCCTGTTCGTCGAATCCGCCCAACGCGAGGCAGTCCAGGTCGAGAACCCCCAACGCCACCTCATGGTTTCCGTTCCGTAAAATTAGGGGACAGACGATTTCGCTCTTGGTCTCCCCATCACAGGCGATATGGCTAGGGAACTCGTCCACATTAGGAACGATGACTGGCTTTTGATGTAGGAACGCATGGGCACACACGCCCCGGGCGCGGTCAGGAGAGACGTTGATGAACTGACAAGCAGGCTTTCCACAGAAGGGCCCCAAAAGGAGGGTGTTCTCGTTTATCGCGATGGTGCTTGGATTTCCCCCGGCGAAACGGGGTGGAGGGAAAAGGGAAGAATCGAGGTAGAATCCTGCAATCACGTTGTTAGAGATCGGAACTCTACGGTCTAGACTGCCTTAGGCACGTCGCACCGCATCGATGGGAATGCAACCGGTTGACTGAGGTGGGATCGAGACTCGGTCGCAGCCAGGGACTCTCACGAGAAGTCGATAAAGGTTGTCAACGTTACTCACCACACCAGTTGACAGCCCGATCTCCATTTCCAAAATGAGGTCTGAAGACGAGAAGGGAGTTGTATATCAGAGAAGATGCGTTAGCCAAGTTGGACACCTGAAAGTGCCTTCAATGTTGACATCCACACGCAGCGAACGCAATGTCATACCCAATGTCTTTGATCTTCCAACAAGTACGCTAACTGGTCACGGACGTGGATCCAAAACTCGGCCTTTGAGGTGATCTCCGGGGGAACAAGCGACGAGTCTGCGTGGGGCATTGTGGATGAAGATAAGATAAGATAAATTATATTGACAAGTTTTGTAGCATTTATGTAAGCACAGGCTTCCGCAGCCACACCGTGACACGACTACACCCCTTGGAAGTAGGAAGACGGCCCCTCCTACTCTTCTGATGCCCTCTGGATGCTCAAGCTCGATGAGTACAACCAGTTACTCGTCGCAAATCCGTTTCCATATGACAACACTTCGGTATCATCGACCAGCGTCCGTGACACTAGCGACTCCCTAACGCTCAACTCCTCGTCCCAAGATCATCCCCTTCGTGACCGATCCATTTCACCCGCGCGCCGATACAGCACACCAAGTATACCAACGGTGACCGTGACCAGCAGTGGGAGCGAGATAGGAAGCTTAGACAGATCGTCCGCTGATATAGGCGCCGACGAAGACCTGGTTGCCACCAACGAGGTTTCTCAGGATGACAATGATGTTATCAGACATACCGTTTGTCTATTCCCTCCTTTGTATGATCGGTTCTCTCATCCGGTTGCAGATCGGTCCCAATGACTCTTTCGCTGGACTCGCCCTCCGGTATGGCGTTTCTATCGCTGCCATTCGTCGTGCCAACCAGTTGTGGCCGTCCGACCCGATTCATCTCCGTACAGAAATTTTGATTACTCGCAGGAATGCTCCTCGTTCCTCGTGCAAGCCTATCCCACCTGGGGTCACGGACTTACCTTTGGGATCCACCGCCGAACCAGCCCCCGGTTTGCTTCTCTTCCCTTCCCCTCTCACTTCCTTGCGGCAAATGATCCTTTCGTTTCCGTCACGTATATCTCTGGAATCATTAAGCTCGAAGGCAAGCGCGAGCGAGGACCATGAAATGGATGACCTTCAAGCGGCCCATTCTCGCGAGGCGTCGACCTACGGCACTCGTTTTGCAGAAGAAGGGTACGAGCTACCCACTCTAAAAGTGCAGTATGAGCAGCCTGGCGTTTCGCTGGAATCCCGGCCTGTATATCTATCCCGCAATGACCAACATCTGGACTTTAGCTTCAACTACTTACCCTCCTCCGTTCCTGACTTGCATTCACGGCCTGCCTATTCGTCAACCGTTGTTACGCCGGGCAAGCTTTCTCGCAAGCAACCTTTTGCTGCTCTTCCAGTGCGCACGTCACAGCTGGAGCCAGAGCCAGCCATGGAACTACCTGTCCGGCGTTCCCGCATCTGACTACCCTCATCTTACACGGACGGTGGACATTGAAACTAATCATTTCTCTTGGTAGATCGCTCGTTCTATCGGTCGAAGTACATAGCTATCTGCTCACTCAAATCCTGTTAATTCGCTGCACATATTTGGACTTGTTTTTTTCATTTCTCTTGGCATTTGTCAATGATTCGCTACCATTCAGTATAGACCGCATTGCTCTTATGTAAAATGCTTTAGAAGTCTTTGTCTACCGTCAGGAGATTCGTTCCGAATTGTTGGAAGATAACTTCTGTTCGAGATCGACAGAAAACGAAGAGGTATCTATCCGGCACTCCGCACTTCCGGACGGTCCGGTGCGTAATTCCCACAGTCACATCTCCGAATTCTATAGCGAAATGCACGTACGGATTCACACAAGCCCCAACTTACCGGACAAAGTTTATACAGAACAAGATGCAGAGACGTCGCCGAATCTCAGTGGGAGAGACTCAAACGGCTTGTTCGACGCACTCGCCATTCTTCTGTGGGCTATGTCGGTGATATATTGGTAGGAGTCCCTCAGTTCGGTTCATCCCTTATTGCTGACCCACGCGGGCAGGAATTCATGTGACCCTTGAGTGGCCAAATCTTCTCGTCGGCCCCCTCACAATGTTAGGCATCATAACATTTCATTCGATTATTTTTGGAGGACTGTGAGAAATGAGTGGTAGGTTAGGTGGTGATCTCGCTTTTTATGCTTACCATCTTACCTGCCCGGGTCAGTACGCCCTATTTTCTCCAATCTATTCAGCATGGACAAGGTGGGACATCCCTGCATCAAGGGAAACGCCCTCGTCGCCGCGATCACCTCCGTCTGTAGCTTCGGATTCTGGCTTTTTGGCTATGATCAAGGGGTTATGTCTGGCGTCGTAGTTTCTCAGCCATGGCTCGAGCAG
>JBBPLX010000359.1:0-26685 GCA_038090015.1 Leccinellum albellum | reverse complement strand
CACTAGGTCTAGGTGAACAGCGACATAGGATAGGGCAGTCTAATAGCGAATGTCCTGTTCCATACCCTGTTGGTCCCACTTGGCGAAATGGGCGCAATGCGGAACTGCGCTCGGATCCGCCATAATTCTTGAGGACAATAAGATAAACCTGATCAAAGTGGTGTCACCTTTCCGTGTCAAAGTTCCTCTTTTGTTATCGGCGCCCTATAGGGTATTGATGATCAAGCACCCGCCAAACACCCAGCGCAGATGGCACGAGGGCTCTCTTAACGTTTGCGGAAGTCTCAAAGGACATAAAAAGCCGTGGAGATAGACTAGCAAAGGTCAGACTGGTTCAGACTGTGCTATCTCCCTCTCACACATAAAAATGCCACTCGAAGTCAATATCAACTCGAAAGGCGTCGCGTTGGTCACAGGCTCGGCCAACGGCATAGGTCGGACCATCGCTCTTCGGCTCGCGAGCGATGGATATGACATCGCGTTGAACGATCTGGCTATCAACAAAGCTAAACTTGATGAAGTTAGCGAGGAGATCAACAAGGAATACCCAGACCGGCGAGTTCACGCGCTGGTGGCAGATGTCAGCATCGAGGAACAAGTGAAGAACATGATTGATGGCACGGTCGAAGCGCTCGGCTCACTCAATGTGGTAAGCCAATATTTTTCTATCGGCGGCGCTCGCAGGTTAGTTCAGACGGTTTTCCATCAGATGGTCGCGAACGCCGGGATCTTGAGGACCGGACCGATCGTCCAGAGTAAGTTTGTAGATTTATTTCCTCCCCACCGCGGTTCGCTGGGGGCAGAACCGACAGGGCAGTCCCTGACTCTCACATTGTTTTGTAGCAACCGTGGCCGACTTTGATACCGTTTTAGCGGTCAACGTTCGTGGAACGTTCCTCTGTTATAAATACGCGGCGCAGAAGATGATAGACCTCGGAATCAAAGGTCGGATCATCGGCGCCAGCTCCCTCGCGGGCAAAAAAGGTCAATGTTATGCCACATACTTTTATTTTATCCAACATTGGCTAACATGCCGTCGGCATCACCACAGGACATGCGCTTCTGAGCGCCTACTGTACGTCCAAATTTGCTATCAGAGGATTGACTCAGACTGCAGGTTTGATATATTGACGTTCCTCTGATATGTAGCGATCTGACTGCATACTCAAGCCGTCGAATTTGGGAGGTATGGAATCACCGTGAATGCATATGCTCCGGGTCTCATTGAGACTCCAATGTGTCAGTTGTTTGCCTAGTCTTATCTCTTACGTTGTGTATTAACTCCCTAGAATGCACGACGAAAAAAAAAGTGGATACGCTGCAAGAGGACACGATCAAATACACGGGCGACAAAGGGGGTGTCATTGATCCGGTAAGTATGATTCTAACGCCCATGCCTGACCGTTAAGTTCGATCTGTGCTGACCGCCGACTCGGCTAACAAACAGTTGACCAAGATGGCTGCGGTAGGGTGCTTAGGAACTCCCCAAGATGTTGCGGCCCTCGTAGCCTACCTGGTATCACCAGAGGCGCGCTATGTCACTGGTACGCATATTTGTCGCATCGGACGTCCCATGGTGCTTACCTTTTCACACGTAGGCCAGACGGTAACTTATATCTCCTGACAGGCTGAATGTTGTTAAGTCTGAATTTTCTTGGCAGATATCGATCGACGGCGGAACACACTTTGACTGAAAGGCTCAATTTCAACAGGCAGTCGTAGCAATCAAACTAACAACGTCATCCCTTCATTTTCTCTTGTGGATATCGAGGAATCAGAGTATAAAGGATGTACGGCTGCAGGACAATAAACAAGGATTCGAAAAAAAAGAGGATGTACAGATTTCTAAGGTCTCTCCGAGTCTGGATTATGATTGGACTATTAATGAAACTCTTGAGTACTGAACGCTCGAACGTTCAACAGTGAAATTTGAGCACAATCTGAAAGATTTAAGATGCAGCGCTATATTACACGGAATTTCGAGTCAAATAGGAAAGTAATCACATTGCAGTTCTCGGAATGTAGTAACGATCGAGGCAGACCAAGTGAGAAATAACTTGGTGTCCGGCGCAATATGCACCTTTCATCTAGGAGGGTTAGTCCTGGATATTACTTTCTAGTCAGGGACAATTATCAGAAAGGTGGGAGAATGATAGCAGAATGACGAGACATAGGTAGAATAATGACATGAACTTCCCAGATAACTGATGTAGAATAGATCACAGCTTTTACAATGCAACTAACCCAACTCAAGGTGTGCAAGCGTTTCAGGGCTTACGTTCTCGTGTCGCGGCTTGATTATGTATGGAACATTCTTAGGGTATCTCATCTGGTCAAAAAAAAGTCAGCGAGTAGGTCAAAACGAAGTTGAGCGCTGGTGGCAGGGCTGGAATCGGGACGTACGAGGAGTTGCCGGTGGTCCATTCCACATCATGATGTTCCCGAGTACTGAAGTTGACGGGGATCCAGGGGGAGGACGTCAACCCTTGGCCTTCTTACCGCGCACATGATATACTAGCAATGCAACACAGATAGAGAGCACAGCTAAATGTGAGGAAAGCATGTCAAAGTGAGGGAAATAAAACATCACTCGGATATATCCTTTCTACTAACGGAGGCTTCCGAAGCGGAACACCATACGGCAATGAGAAACATCGATATTACTCCTAGTCCACACGTTTGATGGTGGACTGAGTCGATAGGAAAGTAATTTCGTTCAGACACTGAAACACGATTTTCTGTTTGAAGAGAGTTGTAGTAAGAAATGAGACTACCTAGACTAAAGACAGCGAGCCAGAGTGCTACGGGATCCTAGAATTGAAAGCAGCGGATCTAGTCGGATTGCGATTCTGGATCACCGATAGAGCTATCATGGTCAAAGATTCAACGGGAAAATAGCGAGAATAAGAATAATACATGACCCATACTGATGAGAGTGCACTGAGCACGATCAAGAATGTAGTTGACGACGGCAGGACGGATGAGTGTGAGATTATGAATGCACTCAGCTGGAGACGCTGTACATTAGCACGAAAAAAATCGTTTTACAAAGAGCGAAACATCTCTGGCTGTCCACCACGTCGTGCCAGGAGCCCGGGATTTCTGGGTCGTCTGCAATCCGGCGCAATGATCTTACCGAAGAATGAAATACTATTGCAAAGCCTCCCATCATTATATTCAACTCGCTCGGAGACTTCTATGCCTTGCATCTACTCCTATCGGTAATCAAGGGAAAAAATTGTCAAACAAACCAGTACTGTACCGGGACCGAAAAGAAGCATAAGGAACGAGGGAATGAAGACGAAGTCCACCACCGTTCACGACAACCTAGCCAACCTAGTTCGTTTGTGCACCGACAGCCTGCCCCAATGCCCATTAGTTAAACAAACAGAAACAAAATAATAATCACATACCAGTCGCTTCAAGTGCTCCATAAACACTTGTAAGCTCACGTCGTCTGTGAAAATCGCCTGCCCCGCACCCGCACTCTGCGCAGACCCATACATAGATGCTGACATGTGCGTCGTTGACGGATTCAATTTTGACAACAAGAATCGTGCCTGACTTCCCCCCTGATCACATACGATGTATCGTGGGATCGGGAATCGGTCCGTGAGGAGATCTTGGGCGTCAGCGACCGGCGCTTCGAGGAGTTCCTTGAAGTTTTCGTAACCTTCTTGGTCTTGGTAACCTGCTTTGCGCCACTGAGCGACAGTTTCGCCGTGGAAGATGAGAATATGGAAGAAGGTATCGAGGAGGAGGATGACATCGGGTTTGATCGAGACGCTGTCAAGCAGAACGGGCTGAGGAGAGACGTCAAAGGTGTAGGACATGAGGGTTGGCTGTATCATGATCAAGGAGTTGTTGACGTCTTCCTCGTTCAGGATATGCCTGGAAGATGAAGGGATGAGAATACATTTACCAAGCAAAAAAAGGAACAAGGGTCCACTCGCCTGTAAAATGCCGTCTCATCCGGGCTATTGTTGAACACTTGCAAGAACTGACTGCGCCTCAAATGGAACATGAATTGTGGGTAAATGCTAAAGTTGTCCGTCAACCTGAAGCTCGTCGGATCTTCCTTCCTGTAGTCTGCAAACTTTTGGCATAGCCGGATGAGCATTCGATCCAACCACCTCAACACGTCAGATGAATCGTCGATCTCTGCCTTGAAAACTGCTATTCTGGCCATTAACACAGCCGCTGCTTCCTGATCAAATGATGCGGCGATGCTTGGCGATCCGGCTTCCGCGAAGTTACGTGCGATGGTCGTCACCCGTAGACGCTGCTGACCAGACGCATGTTGATAATGAGTGACGAATTGAATGAGACCACGTGAACCGGGCTGGAGGGCCTGACCAGCGGGAGTGACGACTTCAAAATACACTGCAGCGGATGTTCGGGGAGTAATGCAGTTCAATTTCCAGGCTGATGTTTGACCAATACCGATCTCGGTCTCGCCCACGCAAGCCGACTTCTTGCCAGCGGATATGGCATGCCCGATCAGGCCGGAAACTCTGAGTTCCTTGGTAGTCTACGGTAGTGCTTGATTTCATCTGATCTGATAAGCGAAATGAAGAGTGAAGTACCTGAACGTCAAAGGTAGCATTGAAACCCATTTGTAGAAAATCTTGGTCATCTTTGCTGAATACACGGAGGAAACTTTGCTTGAAAATTGAGGTGGCGAACGAATCGGAGAGGACGATGACACCATTCGTCGAATTGGGCATCGACTTCATTTCCAGAAGACCAACTTGATCAAGGCAACCAGCAAACAAATCGATGATATGACCATTGTTCGACGCTCTCTTAGCAAGACCTTCATAAAACTATAGATGAAGAAGAGTGAGATGGGGAACAGAACCAAAAGTCAGATGATTTTACCTTGACAGCGCGCTTGTAGTGCTTTACGCTATCGCGCTCGATGTCGTGATGTGAACGGATGGGTTCCTTCAATTCATTGCTCACCACTATACCAGGACCCTCGGTAGCGGGGCCACCGGCGAAGAGCATGACACGAGCACCCGTGTTAGGATATGTGGTCTAAGAGCTACCATGGGCAACGGACGATGATGAACGAGGGGAATACTTGCCTCCAACAAGCCAACAGCGACACTGATAGCGACACCCGTGCAGCGCAGAGGACGTTTGTCATTAGCCACGGGCCACGGGTCACGTGCAAGAGTTTCGAGAATGCCGGTTAGCTGAAATTCGCACTGTTGGACTGGGAGAAGGAATCGAGCGGCACCAAAAGCCTGCTGTGGCATTGGCTGCCCAGGACGAGGTGCGGCGCGGGCGGTGGTACTGAGACCGAGCATGTCTTGGATCTGCTTGGGAGTATATTCCTTGCCACCACGGAAGACGTAGGATTTGCTACATTCTGCATAACCTATTTCGTGAACTTGGGTCTAGGTGGGCGTAAGGGACGAAATGGGTAAATAGGTTGTGACACGTACCATGGTGCCGTAGGTGATGAGACCGACAAGGGCATAGGGCGGGAGCAGGCTGAGACTGACAACAATGGCATCCCGAAGTGCTTTAAGATCCTCTTCGTCGAGACAGGTATCCACTACGAAAAGGAAGATGGGAGGCACTTGAACTGGACGAGAGAGGGTGTACTCGATGGTGGTGTATTTTGGGAGCAGCTCAGCGGGCAAATTTGTGTTTGAGATGTCCTTGTAGTGGGGAGGGAAAGCGTTGCGGGAGAGACAAAAAGGACATATCCAAAGTTTTCCGCGGATATCGATTTGGCTGGAAGGGGACAATCAGATGATGGTAAGACAGTAAGACAAGGCTATACCAGTAGGGATTCAAGATGGCCCGACATGGGGGCTTGCACGTGACGGGTTCGTAGAGGACTGGAGGCAGATCCTCGCGGTGCTTGAGGGGTGTGTACAACGCTGATATGGGCACGACCGTCCGGGTTGCCTCCATGCGCGACGACGACCAGACATTCCACGAAAGCCGCACACCTGCATGAAAATTAGATACAAAAATGCCTGCGATGCGAGTCGTACTGACCGTCGCGCTCCTCGACGTCCTCGAAGTTGAGCATTGTTAAACTTTGGATGTCGACGTGTAAGATGAGTGAAAGACAAACAGGGTCAAATAAATAAGAGTAGCCATTATGTCACTGCTACTTATACAATTTATATCATGGACACCTCAAACTCACAGTGAGTACTCATAGTCTACGCGTCTACTTGGCTTACGATTCTCAGTACTACCCCTTCCAACACCACCGTCACTCTGCCTACACCCGATTCCGTCCATGCTCAGCTAGGATGGGCTGCTCGTGATTCCATCCATAGCTATTTCCCGCCACGTTTCATATTTTATCCCATCAGCTGGGATGGCTCAGAGGATCCCTCCAAGAGACCATGCTCGGACATGCAGAAAAACTACATCGACGACGACTTGTCGCCCACCGTGTTCTGTTCCACGGACACCTTCCACTCGATCGATCGTTGGAGACGCGACGTCGTCAAATGTGGTGATGACATCGCCGGCCTCTTGGATCCCATCCAAGACACAGATTCACCATTGCCTCTACTTGCCCTCCCATGCGATCATCACGCAAGTCTCATCCAAGGAAAACAGCCACCTCTCCGCAGTGCAGACAGCGTTGGTAATGAGGACGAGGTACAGCTTTGGATACATCCATGACTGTTTTCGTATTTATATACTGCATACATTCTCATGATAGAAAGTAGTAACGACTTGTGTGATGACTAAGCACGTGTATCCAAAATTGCAAGTTGCGTAAGTCCAAGGCTATCTTTTCTCCACGTCGTCCATGTAAGACAATGTTCTCCGTTTCATGTATTTTTCATTGACTTTCTTTCAGGGTATCCGTTCGCATAGAGTCGCCTGAGATTGCTCAGGCGAGTCTACACGTCGCCCTTCCGTGGTACACACATATCTACACACTCCCATTTCTTTCCCTTTACCCCCTCCTTGCGTATGCGTACTACGTACGGTATGATGACTGGATAAAGAGCGAAGAATGGACTTTTCTTGCTTGTGTTTCCCTCGGCGCAGGTCATGCTCTCAGCTTCTTGGTCACACGTTGGAGCGCTGCCGCAAAGGCTTGGATAACCACTCGTACGGTATGACTCGACTTTCGTGTATGTTGAACATTTTCTGATATTTCAAAAGGCAAACTCGATTCAGGAAGCGGACTGCATTCGTCTTGTCCCTCACCAACATCGCGGTCAAGGTGAAATAGTACCGCTAGTCAAACGGGTCCCTTCCGAGCCTATGTCATATTCGTTCAATTACCAACGAGATACATATGTCGTAGCAAAGTCGTCGCCCATCGCGTTTACCCGACTTCCATATCCATGCACAAGCCGTCCTCCCCTTTCGGATTTCCTCGCACCCCCCGGTCTCGCGACGAAGCAAACTGAGGCGCTCAAATCCTTGTACGGAAAGAACGAGTTTAACATCCCAGTCCCCTCATTCGCAGAACTCTTTGGTGAACACGCGACTGCGCCTTTCTTTGTTTTTCAGATTTTTTGTGTTGCGCTGTGGTGCCTGGATGAATACTGGTATTACAGTATTTTCACTCTATTCATGCTCGTGATGTTCGAGTGTACCGTAGTCTGGCAGGTATGTCGACTGAGTCGCGCTATCTTGTCTGGACTAACGGTTTTGTGCAGCGGCTCAAAACATTGACCGAGTTTAGAACCATGTCGGTTGTGCCGTATCCCATTCAATGTCTTCGCAATTTCAAGTGGACGACCTTGCAGACGGATGAACTCCTTCCCGGCGACGTAGTCTCGGTCGGTGAGTGTGTTACGTTAATTCTTGGCATCCGGTACCTAACAGTAATTCGTCTAGCACGTTTACAGTCTGAAACTGTCGTTCCTGCTGACATCCTCTTGGTTCATGGTACATGTATTGTCAACGAAGCTATGCTGTCCGGTGAATCAACGCCACTCCTCAAAGAGTCTATCCAACTTTTGGATACCTCGGACAAGATCGACGTCGACGGTGCCCACAAGAACGAGATCTTGTTTAGTGGTACAAAAGTACTGCAAGCGAGCCCCACCAGTCAGTACTTCTGCATTCGACTATAATGCCTGACTCCAACATTTCAACCAGGCCAAGGTCAGACATCCGCGGGAACTCCCGATGGTGGATGTCTAGGTGTTGTGTTGCGTACTGGCTTCGGCACAGCACAGGGTCAACTGGTCCGGACGATGATTTTCTCCACTGAGCGTGTATCTGCTAATAATGCGGAGTCCTTCTTGTTCATCGGGTTCCTCCTCATCTTTGCGATTGCTGCGAGCTGGTATGTTTGGGTGAAAGGTACTTCATAATTTGGTTCACCGATCTTCATTGATGGTCACACTTGAAATAGGTATCGAGAGGGACCTCAAGAAGTCCAAGCTGTTGCTCGACTGTGTCCTGATCATTACCAGTGTCGTGCCACCGGAGTTACCGATGGAACTGTCCCTCGCGGTCAATGCTTCACTTGTAGCGCTGTCCAAGTTTGGTATGACAGTTCCTCTAAAGATAACTCGGGCTAAACAAGTCAATAGCCATCTTCTGCACCGAACCATTCCGCATTCCTCATGCCGGACGAGTCGACGTGTGCTGCTTTGACAAGACAGGTACAATCACCGCCGAGAACCTAGTCCTTGAGGGTATTGCAGGCATTGAGTAAGGCTTTCCATGCCCATTGGTGTGCTTGACTGAGACTGGATTGATAGTGACTTTGACAAGTTGAGGCTTATTGATGTGAAGGACTCTGGCAAGCAGACCATACTCTGTCTCGCTACAGCACATGCTTTGGTTCGTTTGGATGACGGTGTTATCGTTGGCGACCCTATGGAGAAAACAACCTTGGAAGCGCTCGAGTGGCAAATTTCTCCAGGTTTGTTTCTGAGGGTAATGGTGCGTATGCATTAGATCTAATCTGTTGTTTATAGGTGATGCGGTCTCTCCTGCCTCCAGTAAGACTCCGAACGCATCACGGCTCTACATTCGCCGTCGCTTCCAGTTCTCTTCTGCCCTCAAGCGCATGTCCACCGTGTCTACCCTTCCTTCGGGTAAGGCTCTTGTTTCTGTTAAAGGTGCTCCCGAGACTATCAAACGCATGCTCGCGCATGTACCCGAATGGTATGACGAGACGTTTAAGTGGTATACGAGACGGGGTAGCCGCGTGCTTGCCCTCGGCACGAAGGAAATGGATTCGATGTCGATCGACAAGGTATCGTCCTTTTAGGGTGTCTCTTGTCTTAGTATGTTAACGCGATGTTTTGAAGATCAATAAACTCCACCGAGAGGAAGTCGAGAGCAGCCTTACGTTTGCTGGATTCCTCGTTTTCCATTGCCCATTGAAACCGGATGCCGTTGCGACGCTCAAAATGTTGGCCGACTCGTCGCATCGTGTATGTATTACATACTCAGTGTGCACGGCTGACATACTAAACTGCGGTTCAGTGCATCATGATTACAGGTGATAACCCGTTGACGGCCGTGCACGTTGCACGTGATGTGGAGATTGTCGATAGGGATGCACTCATCTTGGACTTGAAGGAAGACGCTGCCCACGAAGCTGGTACGTTGATTGGCGTCTTTGATATGTTCCGTCTGTTACAAACATTTTGCTTCATTCTAGATCTTTGCTGGCGCACTGTCGACGAGAGCAAGATTATTCCGGTTGACCCATCTAAGCCCTTCGACAGATCCCTATTTGATGAATACGACATCTGTATCACGGGCGCTGCCATGAAACAATTCCAGTCTTTACCTAGCTGGAATGACCTCGTGCAAAATACTTGGGTCTATGCTCGTGTTTCTCCTACGCAGAAGGAGTTCATCCTTACCAGCTTGAAATCCCTGGGATATGTCACATTGATGGCCGGCGACGGTACGAATGACGTCGGTGCACTCAAACAGGCCCACATTGGTGTTGCACTTTTGGATGGCACTCCTGAGGACTTACAAAAGATTGCCGAGCACCACAAGATGGAACGGGTCAAGAAAGTATACGAGAGCCAACTTAATATTTCCGCACGCTTCGGGCAACCACCTCCACCTGTACCACCTGCAATTGCGCACTTGTTCCCGGATGTCGTAGAGGCACAGAAAAAGGCCGCCGCCAACTTGCAAGTTGCAAGGCAGAGGAATCCGATGGAGAAGGTTGGTATTCTTGCGACGCTTTGGCGGTTCGTCTGCTGATCGGCACGCAGTTCGATTTGGCATCAATCACGGATGCGCTCTCCAATATGGATGGGGATGAGGATGTTCCTCAGATCAAGCTTGGGGATGCATCGTGTGCCGCTCCGTTCACTTCGAAACTCGGACACGTTGCTGCTGGTGAGTCACCT
Organism: Leccinellum albellum; assembly: GCA_038090015.1. Lineage (NCBI taxonomy): Eukaryota > Fungi > Basidiomycota > Agaricomycetes > Boletales > Boletaceae > Leccinellum > Leccinellum albellum. The sequence goes on along the minus strand of JBBPLX010000359.1, from coordinate 16,348 downwards.
GTTGTTCCCTATTACTACAATGGATCCACTCAATCTGTCATTTAGTTACCCACATCATTAGGCAAGGTCGCTGTACACTGGTCGCGACGATCCAAATGTACAAGATCTTGGCGCTGAACTGTCTCATCACTGCATACAGCTTGAGCGTACAGTATCTTGACGGCATCAAGTTTGGTGACTACCAGGTGACTGTCAGCGGGATGTTGATGTCGGTCTGTTTCTTGTGCATCTCGCGCGCACAGGTATGGTGTATCGCTTTTTTATGACATCTTATTGACGTGCCTATCATCTTGTGTAGCCCGTCGAGAAGCTTTCGCGTGAACGGCCACTGGGCAATATCTTTAATCTCTACGTGCTCTTGTCCGTCCTCGTTCAGTTTGCGTTGCACATCATATCTCTGGTATACATCACGAATTTGGCACACTTTTACCAACCGTAAGTTGGCCCATCATTCGCTCTCCTGGTGATGCCTGACCCAACCTATACTGTTTCCTGCTGCCACAGACCAGGCGTCATCGACCTTGAGGCCAAATTCGAACCGAGTCTGTTGAACACGGCCATTTATCTACTTGGACTTTCCCAACAAGTCTCCACGTTCGCGATCAACTTCCAAGGCCGACCTTTCCGGGAAGGGATCCGCGAAAACTCGAAGTTGTATTGGGGTCTAGTCGGGGCCAGTGCGGTTGCGTTTTCGGGATCGACCGACTTTTTCCCTGATTTGAATCGGTGGCTTCAGATCGTTGAGATGGATACCGCGGTATGTGATGCGCTTTTGCGTGAGGGATATGTTCGATTGATGTGAATTGGATTCTAGTTCAAGGTCAAGTTGACAAGTATAATGATTGCCGATTTCGTTGGGTGTTGGGTGATTGAGAAGGCGTGCAAATACTTGTTTGCGGATTTGGAGCCAAAGCCATTGATCACGCGTGGACGGGAGCGGAGGGAGGCGAGGAGGGAGGAGGAGAGGATGGCGGCCATGGTGGAGGAGAAAAAGGTACAGTGATGGGTAGTATTAGATGCGTGGTCGCAATGATAATATGGGAGGCCTAGGATGATGGCAAATAGAAACTAGTGGTCTGCGCATGACCTCAGTTCCCTTCGTGAGTCCAGGAACAGGTTCTTTTGGTGAGCCTATCAGCGACATGCGGCCGCCTTTCAAATCGGAGCAAGAAAGAACTCCCATGCACACCCCATTTCAATGATAGTCCATGTGCGGCGCGGAAACAGGTTGATCTTATTTGCGTTCCCTGGTGCTGATCGATCTCGTGCGATCTCAGCAGGCAGTGGCTTAGAACTGCTTACAAGTGATTCTGGCGGTTCTGCGCTAACCAAGTACACCATGATATACTTTTTTGCTCCTAAGTACATATTCGAAAGTTCTACTAGCGTCGGCAGTGGGTTTGCAGAACCGCGATGTAGGCTCATCTCCAGGGTTGAACGTGCTTACGCGTACAACTTCCATTGACATGGGAAGAAGCTCGTCATCCAGCGCACAAATGGCGGTCTCATAGCTGCCTGGTGCGAAGCCTTATACTTCCCGCGCCCAAGCTGCCCTTTTCCCATTGTCATCATCGCTATGTCCACAGAGGAAGGTAAACCCAACACCAAGGACAATGACGCCCTTGGCCAGCACATCTTTCAGGTTGAAACAGAGGACATCTATGATGAACCTGCTCTCGACCCGGTCTATCGAGCAAAAGCAAGGGTCCTAAACGATGCACTTCAAGATATCGGAATGGGAAAATATCAAGCAAGTTTCAGTTTCATTCCTGCCGCCAGTGCGCACCCACCATTTCCTTCGAATCGCTGCGGTGTGCGATGGTTGTTCGACACTACTGACTCTACTTAGTGGTTCCTATTCTGTGTCGCTGGATTTGGTTGGCTATCGTGAGCGTGTCAATTCACTCTCGAACGAGGTTAACTTCTGATGCACTTATGAAACTAGTGATAACCTTTGGCCGGTGGGTATATGTTGGAAGAGTAACAATGTGGATCACTGATAGGCGCTGATCGGTGCTCTACCTACTAGATTGTCACGGGCCTAATTCTCAGCCCTGTTGTGTACGAGTTCAACGTCGAAGGTCCATTCCTCAAGCTTGCGCAGAACATCGGGTTGCTCGTCGGAGCTGTCTTTTGGGGTGTCATGTCGGACGTATGGGGTCGTCGGTAAGCTACAACTGCGTTGCTTTATCGGATGGTTGACTTCACGCCCGCTTAGATGGGCGTTTAACTTGACCCTCCTCATCACGGGAGTGTTTGCGATCGCAGCCGGGGCCTCACCAAACTATGTGACTCTCTGTTCGCTCGCTGCGGTTTGGTCAATCGGCGTGGGTGGTAACCTGCCGGTGGATTCTGCAGTGTTTCTTGGTTCGTTCGCAAACTTGTCAGTTTCACTTGCGCATGCCAACCCTCTTTGGCAGAGTTTATACCCGCCTCCCACCAGTACTTGCTCACCGTGCTCTCTGTTTGGTGGGCTCTTGGACAGCTATTAGGAAGCTTGGTACGTTGTGGTTGCCCACTTCGAGTTTCAAGCCAATATGATCATGAATCAGGTAGCTTGGCCGCTCATATCTGATTTTTCGTGCCCGGGTCCTCCTGCTCCTTGTCCCAGGTCCTCTAACGAAGGCTGGCGTTACTTCCTGTATACTATGGGAGGTCTCATGATGCTTCTCTGGGTCCTCCGATTCTTCGTCTTTAACCTTTACGAAAGTCCTAAGTACCTCATGGGTCGTGGCAGGGACGAAGACGCGGTTGAGGTGATCCACAAGGTTGCGACCTACAACGGAAAGACGAGCCATCTTTCCGTGGAACATCTTAGAGGCGCAGAGACGCACGGAAATGGCTCGTCAGAGATGGAAGTCAACATGGACGTGTCAGCGATGGGTGCCGTGAGGAGAAAACTATTGATGTTTGACATGAGTCACGTCAAACCCTTGTTTGCGACTCGTAAGCTAGCATACTCGACTAGCTTGTTGATCGTTCTGTGGGGTAAGGTTATTTTGTTGTATCTCTAGTCGGTGCCTGGTTTGTTGATGTCTGGTTGCCAACGAAGCGCTTATTGGGCTTGCCTTCCCATTGTAAGTACAGGCTACATCATGATGCGCTCGATACTCAACCTCGTCATAGGTACAATGGCTTCGTGACGTACTAGTATGTTGCGCTACTAACTTTTGCGGAAGCGTGGAATGCCTGACGTACTTTCTCACCAGCCTCCAAAGTAGAGGAGCTAACTTTGGTGACAGCTCCGTCTACATCACTTACAGAAATGTCAGTCATCCGGTCGCCCCGCCCTTGTACAAGTACTTACCCAATTTTCAGCAAGTTATCTTGAGCGTAATCGGTGTTCCTGGCGCCCTCATGGCAGGCTATTGCGTGGAGCTGCCACTCATCGGACGGCGAGGCACACTCTCGATATTCACAAGTAAGTACTTACTCAAGGTCGTCTTGCATGCATTGACCGAATTTGTTCTAGTCCTCACTGGGGTGTTCATCCTTGCATCGACGACTGCACGCACGTCGAATGCACTGCTCGGATGGAATTGCGGATACACCTTCACGAGCAACATCATGTACGGCGTCCTGTATGCGGTTTCTCCAGAATTGTTCCCTACGAAGGATCGGGGGACTGGGAATGCCATCGTTGCGAGCGCTAATCGCATATTCGGTATCATGGTGAGTGATGGTCAAAATACCACCCGACTCGTCGAAACTGACTCGACTTGGTGGTGTTATAGGCACCCATCGTCGCGTTGTATGCCAACCTGAACACGTCCGTGCCGATCTGGGTCGCTGGTGTGATATTCCTTGCTGCGGGTTTCATTGCATTATTGTTACCATTCGAACCTCGCGGAAAGGCGGCGTTGTAGCAGTACTTGGTCTACTTTTGTACCGACGATATTTTGATCTTATCTTATCACCTGAGTGACTAAGCACCATCTAAGAGAAACGTCCACCTAGTTCATCTCGGACGCGACAACGACAATGATAGAGTTTACACCTGAGCCTGCCATCCATCGGGTGCTGTGTGCTGATTGCGGTGAGTCCGTTCTACTCCGTGGATCAGACGCTCTTCATACACCAACGATCAGGGACTCCGATCGAACCCAACTCGGCCAATCTCTGCGTAGGTTGCCTGAGGAACAGGTGAGCATACTACAGTCATCGGCGCCATGAACGCTGACGACCTCTCCCGTTTTCACCAGCGTGGACATCACAGAGGGCATTCCAAAACAATGTACGTTCTTCCATCCAGCATAGCTCGTCAATCGCTGACGAAACGCCCATCTAGCGTCGGTCTCGTTCTGCCGGAACTGCGAGCGCTTCTTGTCGCCACCTACTGCGTGGTCGCTCGCGCGACCCGAGTCACAGGAGCTTTTGGCCTTGTGTTTGAAGCGGCTCAAGGGTCTCAACAAGGTGCGCCTCACGGAGGCACATTTCATCTGGACGGAACCACACTCGAAGAGATTGCGCGTCTCGCTCACGATTCAAAAAGAGGTGCGTGGAACTAGAGAGTGTGCAAAGTTCTCATGGCGTATACTTATGTCGTGTTGCGTCCCCGCAATATAATACATCGTCGCGTTCGCCCCGCCAGGTTCTGACTGCCACTATCCTCGAACAAGCCTTTGAGGTCGAATACCTTGTTCAACATACCCAATGTCCAGACTGTGCTAAACTCGCTGCGAAAAACACTTGGAAGGCGCTCGTTCAGGTCCGGCAAAAGGTTACGCACAAACGCACGTTCCTGTTCCTCGAACAGCTCATCCTAAAGCATGGCGCGCAAAAGGACACGGTGGGGATCAAGGAGGTGAGGGACGGGCTGGATTTCTTTTATAGCCAGCGGAGTCATGCGATACGGATGGTGGAATTTTTGACGGGGGTCGTACCCGTGCGGTCAGTCGGCCACCATCATTCAGATTTAGATAGCAACGAAAGCTGACGCCACTCGACCCGCTAGCTCAAAGGGATCCGAACAATTGTTGTCGACAGACACTCATTCAAACACCGCAAACTATAAATTCACATACTCGGTCGAGATCGCCCCGATATGTAAAGATGATCTTGTTTGCATCCCCCTCAAACAAGCACGTTCGTTGTCTAATATCTCCCCGCTCACAATATGCACGCGCGTCGGATCGTCGTTTCAGCTTTTGGACGTAAATACCCTTCAAGGTGTCGAGGTGAGCACACAAGTTTACTGGCGTGCCCCGTTTTCGGCGCTGGCGGGTGTCACCGACCTCGTCGAATTCACGGTGTTGGACGTCGAGCCCGTCGGGACGCATCGTAGTCGTTGGGTGCTCGCGGACGCCCAAGTCGCGCTCGCGGGTGCATTCCGGAGTTCGGGGGGACGCGGCGACGAGGACATGCCCATGGACCATGAATCAGCGGGGGAAAAGAGTCAGATCCTGCACACGCGAACGCACCTCGGGGGCATCCTCCAACCTGGGGACACAGCGATGGGTTATTACCTCACAGCTTCCAATTTCAACTCGGACGATTACGCGACCTTGCCTGCGGATCGTATTCCGGATGTGATTCTCGTCAAAAAGGCATATCCAAATCGGCGAAAAAAGGGTCGGGCGCGAGGATGGAAGCTACGGAGTATTGCAAAGGAAGAGGGGGAGGATGGGGAGACGGGCGGTGGGAGGGGTGTGGTTGGGAGGATGGGTGGACGGGATCAGAAGAAGGTGGAAGAAGATTACGAGCTGTTCTTGAGGGATCTGGAAGAAGATCCGGAGCTGAGATTGAACGTGAACTTGTACAAGGCGAAGGAAGTCAAGATGCAAGATGCAAACGCGGGAAGGAAGAAGGGAGGGCAATATGGGATGGATGTAGACGACCCAGGCCCTGGTCCGGATGGCAATACAGGGATGGGGGTGGATGGGGAGGACGCAGAAGAGGAAACAGACTTCCCCGATGTTCAGTTGGAAGAGTTGTTGGAAGACTTTGATGAGATGACTCTAGGTGGTGGAGAAGAGACGAGCTGAAGTAGTAGCCCAGACAAACAGAACCGCAGGTTCGGATGTATGTTCATAGATATACATTGAAAGTTTCGATTCCTTGGGTGCACAAAATACAGTCAGATTCACCGTCATGTATCCCAGTGAGCCGCACAGTCCATAGAGTACCTATAGTTCACGAAAATCAACAAGGGGCGGACCTCAAGGTCTCACCTTCGAACCTGGTACTACTATGCAAGGCCGACATCCTTAGCGAACTCGTCTCCCAGTATTTTTTGGAGATTAGCCACGAGCCCGTCGAACTGCCAGTGGGCGGCGTTGAAAACTACTCTTCTCACATCAGCTGGTTACTGCCAAAGCGCCGGACACGCTCACATAGCCTGTTATTTTACAACACCAGTCAAAACAATAGCAATACTGGCACATAGTTCGGTTCTTATTTCCTCTTTTTGCAACATCATGACCGTGACAATATTCATTTATTGCGACGTGATCCTATAGCCCGAGTCCGTGTTGCATTTCATCCATCGATGTTCATCGCTTCCTCGTCATCATTTTCCGGAGCTTTGCGCTTGCCTTTGCCATCTCCGCTCAACCCGTGACTCTGTTCCTAGATCGAGCCATGAAAATGGGGCAGAGGGTGGGGGGGAACGGTGTTAACAACCAAGCGAGGAGGCTGGAGACGAGTGTTACCTTCAAGGTGTCGCGGCTGGCCTTCTTGGATGCCCTCTTCGCTGCTTGTTTGAGCGCCTCCTTGTTCTTGCTGCGTCTCCTTAGTGCCTAGACACACGTATCGGAATCATTTAAGTGATGGTGCTGCACGAACGCACCGTGGTGTCGGCATCTTTTTCTTTGCCGCAGTACACTTTGGGTAGGAAGAGTCTTAGCAAGGATTCAAAAGTATCGGAGAGGAACAGCTACCTTTTTCCCATCCTATGTGTCGCACTTCAGCAGACTCGCCATACATCACTCTGTTTCGCAAGTACTGCGCAACCGGTCGCTCTGACTCAGGCATCACCTGTTGTTGAATCAGATATTCCAGCGCTTCGAACACTCTGGGATCACAGTCATTCAAGAACGGATACGCGTCAAAACTGAGCGCGCAAGCCCGGATGCCAAGGCGCGGTGCTTCAGCCGTTCGCCCGGAAGACCAGGTAACTTCCAGTTCAGATTTACTGAGGCCGAGGTCGGCTACAATTGCAATGTAAGGGAGAGTCAAGGAACTGCCATCCACGCCACCGATCGTCGGATGAGTCCTCTGGATCTTGCTCAGCGCATTAGACTGCTTGCGAGAGCGAGCCTTGTCGGATATCAGGATCTGAGACATGCAGTCGGCACCGCCAGGCCCGGGATTGACTGACTTGAAATAGATAGGAATGACTTTATCCACAGCTGGCTGATAGTGGGAACACTGGATGGCACATGTCCCCTGCCAGTGTCGCATCATGAGTTGGTTCAGGCTGCATAGGGGCATCAACATCTATGATAGACGCGAAAGCAAATGACTTGCTTCTCTTGATCATCCGCCTTCTCTTCATCTTCTTGGACAAAGGACTTCATGGATATCCAGTGAGAAAAATTCACGTACGCGTCCTTGAATGCCGTCTCGGCCTCAGTGCCCGCACAATGCGACCAGAAATCCTCGCCAAAGACATATTTGAAAAAATCGACCACAGGGATCATGCTGCAGTGAAACAGCTCTGTATCAAAGCCGAAGCCATCTGCGTAAGGTGCCCGAGATTTCTTCTCGCGAATTACGAACAGATCTTTGGCGAGTAGCCAGAGTAACCGACTGACTAGCTCGCCGCGTTGCCCCTTGTCAATCATTCCACTGTCAACCTTGCGCTTCAGTGTATCGAATGTTGTTCCTAGTGAGTTATCGTCTTCGTGGAGCCTATGCACAGCAGCGCATGACAGGAGGGGTTCAGATGGGTAGGACGTGTAACTCCACATGCGATCCTCGGCCGTTGTAATGACCACACGGAGATGGCTTGCAATAGAAGTTTCGATGAACGGGATGCTTTCCCGGTGACCAAGGAAAATGTTAAGATTAAACCTCTGACTGAGTACCGCAAGTGCTTGCTCATGCCTGGTTGGGTCATACTCTCGTGACGCGATCAGCTTCTGTGCCACGAGTTCAAAAATATCGTCGAGACTGTTCCCTTCCATTAGAGACACCCAGCTATTAACACGGACTTAGCAACCCGCATTAAAATGATATGGGAAGCAAGAACTCACAGGGGGCGACCATATTGTAAGAGATGTTTTGCCTTTGCAACCTCATCAGGTGGAACTTCATTGGGTGACCGTGACGAGGCATGCTGGTCCCACCCCATCTCACAAAATGGCGGGAATATTAACTGACCACGACGTGAAATTCTGGTAGAGTCGACTGCCAGACTTGTTAGTAGGATGGAAGAAGGAATTGAAGACATTTACAGAATGCTTCTGGGGACGCAAAGTCGCCAACTTTTGACGTTGTTGATGCAAAAAGCACCCAAACTGCATCTCCATAACGCCTCTTTCCAGAATACAAATTGATGGTCCGAAAAATTACCGTCGAGCGCCTAAAATCTCTCATCTCGTGGAGTGGATGCGCCTCATCAAACGCGATGACCAGCTTGGGCCCACTGAACCCTTTGGGAAATACCGACAAAAACTTCTTCCTCATGCCTTGAAAGTATTCTGATACTTTCCTGGTAGCAATTCCAGAAGAAAGCTTGTGATCGCCATTATGTAGAATCAGGATATCCCTCTTAATCTACCAATTACGTCAAATACTGGCCAAAAACAGGAAGTTACAAAACTCACTTCGTTGTATGCGACTTCTAATCGTCCGAAAAAATCGGTACGGCGTTGTGACTCCAACTCGCGCATCTCACTGCTCCAGCTCATGACTGCTTTGGCGCCATGACTTATCAACCGGGCCGACATGTCGGCTTCGACAACCTTGAAGATGGCGGCGAAAAAAGCGCAGCATCGGATAAAGTATTCTGGCTCAGTTTCGCAATACTCAGTAAGGATGTCCGCAGGTATGGCGTCGCGATCCGGATATCCGGATAAGTCCTCCTTGGGTCGAAAGTTCATGTATAGCAATAAGACGCCCTTGTCAGCAAGCTATGTAAGCACGTGAGCGTTCAACCAAAGGATGATCGAAATTGAAGACATAACCTCCAGAATGGTGCGTGTTTTTCCTGTTCCAGAACTTTGCACTACGGAACCAAATTTCGCATAATACCCTTGCGTTTTAAATTTGCGTTCATTGTGTTCCAGGTATTCGTACAAAGCGTCGACGGCGACGCCTCGATAGGGGATCGACATCGCAGCTTTTAATTTTACTTTCTCCTCTTGCATGAGAGCGACCTCATCTACCTGAGAGTGTAAAGTAGTGAGCAGAATACAAGACAGTAACCCACCTAGTGATGAAGCTGAAGAGATACTAGGTTTGCAAAGAATCTCTACTTAGGGTTTTAGTATGAGCTTGGCTCCTCCGGAAGGACCGGAACTATCGCAAATTCGGCAGAGACACGTACCGGAGTTTAAAACCTCGTCGTAGTCTTGGTCGCTCCATGCTTCAACGAGCATTGCTCGTAAATCCGAGTGGGTTTTTGCCAGCTCCTTTGCGTTTGGGACATCGGCGTACTGCGAGTCCAACATCCCGTTTGATGCGAGAACGATTTCGCGGAGCAGCCAGGACAATTGCAAGGAGCTCCAAGAACTTGGGTTGGTGGGATCATTCGGTAAGTCATCTTCGATAGCTTTCTCCACCTTAGAGATGTCAAAGGTGTCTGAGGCGGACATATCGGAAAAGGAGGAAAGAGGCGCCGAGGAACGTAATCAAATTTCAAATTTCAGAGATCCCAGTCACGCAGTCACGCATCGTTTGACGATTTACAAATCCCCATGTTTGATCTGGTTAGCTCTGCTCGTATTGAAGTCACGTCTGGTGAACACGGTTCAGTGCTACGGGCGCAGTAAGTACTGTTGTGGACCTCATCGAGGCGCACTGACGCAGAACTTCAGAAGTTCCTAATATTTGTGAGCATGCAGTTTATACTCAGTGACTTTGTATTGTTCAAACATCCCTCTGCATTAGACTTTCCTCCTTGCTGGATACGGTCAGTCTATGATGTTGTTTGAGATGCTTGTGCCACTCGGAAGCTGATGAGTCCTGTCACAGATATGCTCATATACTCTTTTGCATTTTTATTTTTAGCCATTTTCCCGGACCGTCAGCAGAAACTGTTTGAAGAGGTTATCCGCGTGTGGCCAGCCTGCAGATGTACCTGCCGCACAGTTGACGACAGTGAGCTTTAACTGCATAGTTTCGGCGGTGATTGGACTAGAACATTTTGGTTTACGAAAGGTAATGGTACATTTTTCGACCCCAATCCTCCCAATCAGAAACTACGAATAACGTATGAAAGAGACGTAAAGCGGTAATGTTACAGACCACCTACAGGAGGAATGGTCGGGGGATATATGGTGGTCATCGTTACTGAAAATCAAGAAAAACCCAGTCATACTGCGTTGTTATTGAAGGAATGTCCGTCTCCAACTCGATAGCGATCCCGGGGTGAACCTATCTAGCGGATCACTCATTAAAGAAGATCCTGTGCCCGGGATGCTCCTTCTCGAAGAGGTTGAGCGCGGCCCGCTTATTCTTCGTGTCCTGGATCGTCTGCGCAATCTTGCGGTTCTTACAGCTGAGGCCCTGATAGCCAACCCTTGCAATGTAGCCGCCAAGGCGCAAGGCAGGATTGGCGTGATGGAGAGTGAGCATCGCATTACATTGCTCGACCCCCTCCTTATAGGACATAACTCGGATATGCTTGACCATGAAAGGCATAGGCGAGCGTCTGCGCTCAGAGACGTGATTTATGGAAAGCCGGGTGAACTCCGTTCCCTTGCTGAGTTGGTACGTGTCTACGTGACCAAGCGCCTCCTCACGGATGTTGGCCAGCGAGAGGCCGGTTTCTCCTTCGCCGAGGCGGCGCAGAACAAAGCCCTCGCAGTGGATGAAGGTGGAAGCGACGGAGATCGTCTGTGGAACGCAGACCTGGTCGTACACAGGGATGTCCTTCGGGCTGCCCTCCTTGCCAGCAAGGTAGTCAACAATCAGGACCTGGACCAGCACCCAGGCAACGTTGGTTTTTTTGTCGGCGAAGGTGGCAAAATATTCGTTGTCGTCATCGGTATCCAAGCCGCCGTTGCTACCGGAGCCTTTCTTGTAGTAGCTGAACACCTCACAGTGGAGAGTGGGCTTCTCGGCGTCCTCGGCGCTGACCTCATTCTGCAAATCGAAGTTGTCATTCCCGGGAATCCAACGGAGCATGCGGGCATCTGTGAGCTTGTAGGTGTAATCTCCCTCCTGCTCGGTCTCTCCTGCGTTGACGACCTCGCTTTCATCTTCGTCCATGAGACTAGTCTCCGTCTTGACAGGCTCCATCTCCACACGCCTGATCAATGCGGAGAAGCCCTTCCCAGTTCGGTAGCAATGGAGAAGGATGGAAAACGCCTGCACGAACTGATTTTGCATGATGATCTCGCGTTCTGCACCCTCGGGGATGACGCCTGTATACATGAAACGCAGGGCTTCGGCGGTCTGATCAGCGAGATCGACCCAGGCCGTGGGAGTCGCACCGAGGACAGCGTTGCGGTAGGCAGGGGTGGTCACCTCGCGGGCATTCTTGGTGACGACGTCAGTGGAGAGCCGTGCAAGATTGGCACGCAATTCGTGGACGAGGTTGATGAGGTTTTTCTCGGTCGCCTCAGCGTCGGTGGGGAGGAAGCGGTAGGGATTGAAATCAAGGCATACGAAGTCACTGTCAGTCTCTTCGGGGAACCTCCTGAACGAGACCGTAGTGGTAATGCAGAGCCCGACATTCTTGGCAAGCTCGTCTCCCAGGATTTTCTGAAGATCAGCCATGAGCCCGTCGAACTGGGCGGTGTTGGGAACTCTTCCGATGACGTCCGCCGTAGTCTTGACCTTGGTAAGAGGCTTGTCGTTCGCATGCTCCTGGAGCCACGTCCGGGCAAGCCCCTTGGCCCAATTCATCATCCCGGCCCGCGCCGTCAGTGCGGAGTGCAACTTCTCATGAGCTTCGATGAGACCCGGGACCTTGCCCTGGCAACTCGAATCCATCATCAACGGATCGAACTTGGCGAATTGACCCATGATGAGGTAGCAAATGGCGATGTCCTGGTGCTTCTTGGTCACCAGCAACTGGAGCGCGGCCTCATCTGGGAAGGACGCTCTATTGATAGGCATTGTCTGTGATTGAATTCGAGTACAATGCAAATTTTAGACGTAGTCTAAAGGTCACAGTCGGACAAAGGAGAATGCAGAAGATTGAATGTTAAGCACAACAAAAATTTCTGAAGACAAATTTACACTTACAAGATGGGCGAAATATCGGTTGCAAGTCTGACTCCCACCCAGTCAGTTGGCCATCCTTTATATTTGTATGCCTCGACCCAGTTCACTTCACCACCGGCAAGCGGTTTTTATCTTGGGTATTTTTGAACGCCCATTTAGCCTATTTAGGCATATTGGTCCATAACTTCCCTTTTCACTCAAGTTTTGAGAACTCTGATTGGAGGTCTTAGAGGCTTACAAAGAGTCCGTCAAACTGACGATGTTACTAAGGGCTGGTTTTGTTGTCAATTTGAAGCCTGTTTATTCAATGGCCGTAGTAGGGCCGTATCTATCGGAGCCAGGCAGAGGTGTGTTTTTCATTCTACACAGTACCTAACCGAGCTGCCAGTGAATGGCTCGAAATAGCATTTAGAAAGGTTCCATAGAAAGTTCTGCTCAAACGTTTCTGCTATACGTCAGTTATGTCACAGAAATCGCAAAGACAATCGATTGCGCGTGATTAGGAGGCCGGGCATCAGATAAATGTCTTCAATTTTGAGTACATGTTTACACCTGGTAGTAATATTCATGGGACTCACGACTCACGAAAACGATACAAAACGAGATTGGACCTAGTGAAGATCTTGATTTGCTACACTTGCTTGTTGCACCGGATCATGAACCAGCGCCAGCTGGTTTTTGGGGGGGAAAGCCTTTTAGACCCCGTACAGATATAATTCCATGAATTTCAATTACTATGCTATATAATGCACCTTGATCAGTGAGTAGCACTGCCATGTAGCAAACGTAATTATCCATGGCAGGTTTACCTTGTACTATGTATGGGCTGTCATTAGCATGACACACACCATGATGTTGACGACGACGATGAATTAGGGTATATACGGGTATACTTAGGTACAGGTCAGCGTTTGCCGACCCGCGTCCAACTCCCGCTACCAGCCGTGGTGGCATCGTCACAGTGATGATGGTGACGAGGCGAAGTGAAGAAGATCCGTGGCATTGTCACCGTCGTTGTCATGTTTATTGTGCGTCGACTCGCGGGTAAACCTAGAAAGGAGCACAGGTATGTACAGGTACAGACGTCACGATTTTATGACCTGGGATGCCCATGGGCCGTGCGTCGTCATCGTCGAGTCGTGTCCTCGTTCAGTGACGTGAAGTCGTCGTTGGTCAAGCCGGCGTTGTCGTTCTTGTCGCGTCGCGTCGCACATCGTCCAGTCGTCGTACATGCGTTCTCGTTGTCCTCAAGTCATCGTCGACGCACTCCATATCTCCCGCGACAACAACGCGTCGTTCGTTTCCCTGCCGTGGCAATTGTCGCGTCATGTCGTTGTCGTCCTCGCCCTCGGTTGGCATCGCGTCTCCTCTGTCTTTGTCCTTATCCTTGTCCGCATCTCAGGCTTCGTCTCGACCGTCATGTCGTTGTCGCGTCGTCGTCCGCGTTGGAAGTCGACAGTCGACAGTCGGCACTGTCTCGTCGTCGTCGTCGTCGTCCTCACCCTCGGTCGATAACGTGTCGCTAGTCAGCTTCGCGTCGTCGTTGTGTTGTGTTGGTGGCTCGTGGGTATGTTGCTATTGTTGCTGTCCGTACCCCGTGGAGGGTTTATTCATGCTCTTGCATAGGTAAACCCGCTACGGGTGCAGGTAACTGTACGGGTCAACAGTCAGACACGCCAGGCGGGAGAGACAGGGTAGGCAGAGAGCGAGAGTGCGAGGGCACGCCGTGCGAATCTCGCTCAATCAGGTCCACGCGACCACGTGTGTAAGCCGAACCAAAAGGAGCGACAACAGGTAGTCTCGATCCATTATAGGAAATTCGGGTGAACACGGAAAGCAAATGTTCCCTATAACGTCTGGGGACATTTACCCGGCAACTCTTGCATCGTGTCACTCTCGCATTACTAAGCATCCGTACTTGGTGTAATTACTCAATTATTATTAAATACTTAGTTTTGTATTTATGTGATCAGCTGATAATAACTTATACTGAGCGCTGAGCTATCCGATCAAAATCATGCCCGACCACTTCGATATCGATGACGGCGACGACAATCTCTTCGACTTTGATGACGAGGTCGATCCTTTTTCTGCACCTCAAATACCCTCCCACACCATGTTTGATACTGATAGCAACACCGACACGGACAACGCCACTCAAAATCAAACACCTGGCGGGCCATCATGCGGCGGTGATTCACGCCCAATTCAAATCGAACGTACTCGGCGACTGAGACGAGCACTTGTGGGCAACATAGCAGACAAAGTCTTCACTGTTCTATCCTGCATGGATAGTGTAGGACTTCCACGGTCTCTGCACCTTCGTAAATAAAATCCAGAGTACTAGTATCCGTCACATTTGGTATGATCTTGCATTCTTGCGTGATGTTGGGCCGATCATTTCCCAGATTTAGATAGAACAATTCAACCGGATTGATGTGTAGAATGTGACGGACTTCAGCAAGGACAGATGCGTTCATTGTTGCCGAAGTGGCATAGATTGGTATGTTGAGTGGGACAAACGACCGCAGTTTGTCTAATTCACCATATGCAGGTCGGAAGTCACCACCCCACTGTGAAATGCAATGCGCTTCATCGACAACAATCCTGATCATGCGCTTATGGTACTCCGGCATCATTAGCAGTGAGTTGAACCGAGTATTCTTGAGTGCCATCTCCGGAGATGTGAGTATCATTTGATAACTCATAGCCTTCAATTCCTGCATTGGCCTTCAGTCATGGTCAACATGTACACTAATGAAACCATAGTATGTTCATACCTCATAGAGCTTATTGTCAAATGTCTCGTGATTGACAACGGCAGCCTTCAGGCCTGCCTCTCGAAAACGGCGTGCCTATAGATTCTGTAAGCAGCAGTCATGAATGAACACGAGGTATGTACCTGGTCCTCCTCGAGGGCATTTAGTGGTGATATTACTATAGTAATCTTGTCAGGATGCAGAAATGAAGGGATGGTGAATGGGAGGGTCTTTCCGAAGCCCGTCCCTGCAAGAACTATGCAATCTATGCCAAGGACCAATGCCTCTGCACAGTCCAATTGCCATGTATATGGTTTACGACCTGTTCGTGCCTCGCAGATTGTAGAAAGAGAGTGTCGAGTAGTCTTGGAGCAGTATGTTGGTGTGTCAGCTTGCTGGGAAGAAAGGTATGCATAGGACTGTTCATGGTATGGTGTAGGTGGTATTAAAGGACCGAACATGGTCCATCAGGTATCAGATATTATACTATGGTAGAATCATCTGGCAGCACATCAAAGGATTGATGTCAGTGTCGGGCCCGGGGACACTTAGCAAATATTATGCAAGTTTACTTTTTAGGATATCAGTCCAGTAGTGTTACATTCTCATCCGAAAGAGGCAAGGTTAGCTAAATTTGGATTGAAAAGCGTGACATTTGTGACTCGATGCAAGAGTCCTCAGGTAAAAGTCCCCAGACGTTCTATAGCGCGGAAAATCCCGACACTAGTAAGCGCTTTCCTAGAACGGCTCGAGACTAGACAACAGGTAACTTTCGAACGTGTGCGTTCACGATTTTCTAGATTGCCCGCTTCGGACTGCGGCGCAGTTGGAGCCAGTGCTCATTAACATTATGCATTGAACGCTTAGAATTACGAGAATGCTATATATAGCTCAAGGGCCCTGTTTGGGGCTTATCCGAGCCAACTGGAGCTTGTAAAATGTACAGAATCCACTCGAAGTGAAGTATTACGTTACAAAGCTGCTTCCTAGATGGCTGCGGTCCTCGGACAAGCGAGAGGCACCGCCTCGGTGCTGCTTCCTCTCTCGCCTCCACCACGTGGATCGTCCACCTTCAAGTTACAGCGTTCGTCCGAGCCCGTTTCAGCTCACCCGCCTTGCACACCTGCCTCCATCTCCCATTCCGGCTCTTCGCAGTTCACTTCCCTGAGGTCTGGAGCGCGTGATCCCGATTGCTGGGTTCCTGCGTCTGCGAGGTGCTCCTACCCTCGTAGCTCACGCCATACCCGGCAAGT